>PVHP010006238.1:0-61342 GCA_004024765.1 Zapus hudsonius | reverse complement strand
AAAGCCAGATGCACAAAGTGACACATGCATCTGGAATTTGGCGTGGCAGAAGCCCTAGCGTCCCCCTTCCTCTCTTCTTGCAAATTATATATACAATATATATGTACATATACATGTATATGTATTTGCTGCCTCTGCCTCTCCAGCATTGGAATTATAGACACCAGCTACCATGCCTGGTTAGCAAACATTTTTTTTTTTTGGTTTTTCGAGGTAGGGTCTCGCTCTAGCCCAGGTTGACCTGGGATTCACTAGGTAGTCTCAAAGTGGCCTCAAACTCACAGGAATCCTTTACCTCAGCTTCCTGAGTTCTGGCATTAAAGGCGTGCATCACTGTGTGTGACTAGCAAATATATTTTTAATTTCTAAGAATGTTTCCCATCTTTTAAGGATTGTTTTCACAGCACCTTGCTGGCTTATTTTCGGCTTTCCTGTTATGCTCTCTTCAAATGTCTGTGAATCTTTGGCCATAGCAGAGCAGTAGACTCAGGTTGAAGCTCCAAGTAGCAGACAGGAGTGGATGACAAGAGGCTTCGCTTTAGGGTCTGCCAGGGAACTTCCTGGTGTGCTGGACTCTGGAGTGTCAAAACAAGCTGAGCTCTTACTTGGGACATCTAAATTTCCTAGGGAAGGCCTACTGATCATTTGCATGGATGCTGGGTATTCAGTGGGGAGACAGGCAGGAGGCAGAGGTGCAGACTGCTCTCAACCATGACTTTACCCCTCATCTTCCTTTCCCAAGTGTGTCCTGGGGTCCCTGAGACTTGAAGGCACAATTTAGGCTGTTTATAATGTCCCTTTCTCCAACAATTTTCCAGCTTCTGGAAACTGGGTGAAATCTCTCATTCATGGTTGGTTCCTCTATCTTTCTCTCCACTGTATCGTCTACCTTCATTTTATTGAGATTTCAGGATGAAGAATAGACTAGGTGTGGTCAGTCCATCACCTGGATGCAGATGTCAACCTCTGTAGCTCATTCACTCATCTCCCTCCCCCACACCCTTTTAAAGTCATATCTTCCATAAAACCTCAGCTAGAGATGTTGTGTTGTATAGCTTGGAGTTCCCTGACTAAGAACCTATAATTGATTTCTATAGCACCAGGAAAAGTGTGTGTTTCTCCTGATAAACTATTATGTTTCCTCTGAATGGATATCAGGTTTAGGCAACTCTCCAACTTTCTTTTATTTACTTATTTGTGAGGAGAGAGAGAGAGAGAGAGAGAGAGAGAGAGAGAGAGAGAGAGAGAGAGAGAGAGAGAGAGAGAGAGAGAGAGAGAGAATGGGCATGCCAGGGCCTCCAGCCACTTCAAATAAACTCCAGATACATGTGCCACTTTGTGCATCTGGCTTTATATGGGCATTAGGGGATTGAACCTGGGTCATTAGACTTTGCAGACAAGTGCCTTAACTTATGAGCCATCTCTCCAGCCCTGTCTTTCCTGTTTTGATTTTGCCACCAAGTGCTCAGAATTAAGTCCTAACATTAACCCGAATCTTAACACTTTGGGAGGGGGTACATTTTTTCTCTTGTTTTTACATCTTCCATTTAATCTTATTTTTCTTTAGCAATCATATATGTCATTTATTGTTAGCTACCTTTAAGTCTTTTGTGAGGTAACTAGTTAACTATGTAGTTCTACCTCCTTTCCTCCCCCTTAATGGGTAGTTCATTGGAGAAGCTCATTCCTTAAAATACTTGTCAGTCCTTTCCAAGTTGATCTCTTTCTCTCTTTTCACCTTTAATATTTAGTTCTGAATGACCCCCAGCAACCTGCTAATTTTAATGGAGCCTGTTTTCCCGTGTCCTGAATTCTAGGAAAGGAGTGTGTGTGTGTGTGTGGGGGGTATCTCCCTACTTGGCTGAAGGGCTAGAATGTTTTACAAATTTCCCTCAAATCACAGTGAGCTCAATGGTTTGGAGTTAACCCTGGTAATTCTGGCCTATGGCCATGGGCCCAGGGGTCTAAAAACCCCAGCAGACAGGCAGGGGTAGACATGTGGTCACTTCTTGGTTATGCAGTGTTTTCAACTCTTGAGCTCCCATCTTTTTCCCTAACCATAGCAGGGTTGGCATGCCAGAAGACAACCTCAGGAACATTATCCACCTTTTTTGAGACAGGGTCTTTCATTGACTTTGAGCTCACCAAGCAGGACAGGCTGGCTGGCCGAGTCCAAGGAATCCACTTGTCTCTGTGTCCCCGGTACTGGACTTACAAGTTCATGTCACCACATCTAGCTTTTCTATGTGAGCTCTTGGGGTCCAACTCAGGTCCTCATGCTTGTGAGACAGCACTTTATCAACTGAGCCATCTCCCCATCCTGGGCCCAGGCATTAATTATACTATTATCAGAGAGTCCTATAATTTATATGCTGTTTATCTTTATGACCCACTCAGCCTCCCTGAGACTCAGTTTCCTCAACTGGACACTGGGGATGACAGAAAGAAAATGAGTTCACGTATATGAAAGCTCTAGAACCCCGAGAGTTGCTAGTGGAATAGATTCTTCACACCAGCCTCGGAATCCCTTACCAATCCCTTTTCTACCCCAGGTCCTCCCTCCATTCTCCATCTTTACCGAATCAGTTCCAACACCCTCCTCTTCATGGCCTGGACCAGGTCCCGCTGCCCTGCAAGCTCCCCTTCATACATGGCATCTTTCCTCTCCGCCTCCTGCCGCCTCTCTTCCAGCTCTGCCTGCAGCCGGCCTTTCTCTTTCTGACACCTGGATGGGCACAAGATGACACTGAGTTCTGAGGGGGCAGCGCAGAATTTGTGACAGGGAGCCCCTGGAGAAGATGGTGGTGCATGGCAGCTGAAGTCTACATGTGCCCAATATCCACACATACCACCATATACACTCCCCACACACCATACATACCACATATTGCATATACCTCAAACACCCCCACCTCTCCATAATAACATATGCACATACAAAAAATCATATATACTACACACAAAACATCATTATGTATGGCCGGACACCTCAGCAATCATTTAGAGAAATAAAAACAAGGGCTCAACCTTAAGTATTCCTGTAGGGGCGCTAGTCCACATGTCCATTTCTTCTCTCCTTTCATCTCTTGCTTTACCATTTCCATTATACTTTATTATTTATTTATGGGGGGTTGGTGTGCACATGTGTCTATGTGTGTGTGCATGTGTGGTGTATGCACATATGTATTCAGATGCCCCCACATAGACCAGAGGAAGACATCAGATGCCCTGCACTGCTCTTCCACCTTATTTCCCTGAGTCAGTCTCTCACCAAAACCCGTTTTTTTTTTCAGTTACACTGGTTGACCAGGAAGCCCAGTGATCCCTTCCCCAGGGATGGGGCTACAGGCATATGTGGCCGTGTCACCCTGGTATGCTGAGGATCACACTCAGGTTCTCATGTTTGCAGAAGTGCTCTTACCCACAGAGCCAGCTCTCCAACTCAACACTGCCTTTTTTTTTTTTTTGGTTTTTCAAGGTAGGGTTTCGCTGTAACCCAGGCTGACTTGGAATTCACTATGTAGTCTCAGGATGGCCTCGAACTCACAGCCATCCTCCGACCTCTGTCTCCTAAGTGCTGGGATTCAAGGCGTGCCCCCCCCCCCAGCCTAACATTTTTATTTTCAAATGTAATGTTCTGGAAAGGTATGCTTGCGATCATGGCCTCTCTCTCAGGGAAGGTGGGTGTGTGAGAATCCATACACAGTGACCAGCTGGAAACAATTAGGTGTGGGGTGGAGCAGTAGAGGGTTTGGGATGCTTATTTTGCCTTCAAGTATTTTTAAAAGTTATGCTATATTCCTTTCAATTTAAAAAGTAATAGCAAAAACATGGCTTTTCTAAATTGTTTTCTCAGTCTGAGGCTTGGAACCTCCTCAGCTCTATTCTTGCTTGTTCGTTTTGTCCTTAGCGGTTTTCTAGAATGTTCCAAGAAGTTTACTAAGTCAAAAATAAAATGGTCACAGCTTCTTATTCCATGGCTCAATTGAGAGCGTATCCCGATGGTGGGCGGATGCTGGCTAGGGTTTCTGCTCTTGGGGTGTGTGCGGAGTACGTGTGTGTGTATGTGAGTGAGCCCCTAAGCTTGAACATATTTGAGGGGAAAAAGTCTTCCCAGAGGCTTGACAATGATTGAGATATTATTATTAATATTTCATTTTTTTGAGGGAGACTCTCAGTCTAGCCCAGGCTGACCTGGAACTTACTCTGTACCCTGACTGGCCTCAAACTCATGGTGAACCTCCTACCTCAGTCTCATAAATGGGATTATAGGCATGAGGCACCATGCCCAGCTTGAACTATTCATTTTTCAAACACCACCATTTAGTAGTCTGCAGGGTGGAAAGTTGGGTGGGCTGTGAAATCAAACCAATAATGAACAGCCACTAAATTCTGAAAGGCCAGTGAGTCTCATGAAAGGCCTGCATCAGGCCACGTCTTGAGTCTTAATGAACATTCTAGACTTCAGTCTCTTCATTTCTTAGCTGCTGACTTTAATTTTCCTCAGTTACCTGCTTTATGACCCCAGGTTCTTGTGTGTGTGTGTGTGTGTGTGTGTGTGTGTGTGTGTGTGTGTGTGTGGTATGCATACATGCATGTGTGATTTTATGCCTGTGGAGAGAGGCTGGCTTTCTAAGTCACTCTCCAGCAGCTTATGTTTGGCCCCACAGAAACCTGATGGATCCAGTCATCTACTTCTGCAGACCAGGGACCTGTGGCCCACAGCAGGGAAGCCATTGTCCCAGGGGCCCAAAGCCAGGAATGGTGGAGCATCAGCAACTCCATTTCTCAGTTTCTAGTCCAATTTCTGCCCCTGGGACCTGCTCCTGTAGGGTCTCCCGCTCTGGCCTGGCTCTGCACAGGAGGGCTTCTGTTCCACCCACCATCAGTGTATGCTTCCAGGTCCCTCCAGGAGCCTTCTTTGCTGAAAACAGTCCTGAACACCCGTAGCTGGGGAGTGACCCCAGGGTCTCACTGGGGGCTCCCTGTCTTCTGATCCAGCCCGATTTGCTTCCATGTTCCCACAGCATGCCTCTTCAGCCTTTGCCTCACCATCCCGTCTGCAGAACTCTTCCCAAACATTGTGAGGTCCAATCTCATGGCTGGGGATATGCTCCAATGTCACCTCCTCAGGGTCCCCGTCTTTCCCTCTCTCCTGGCATTGCTTCTCCACAGCCTCTATCTAGGACTGACTGACACTGTTCCGGCCCTTTACTGTTGGTCCCCCATGTCTTTCCAGGAGACCTCCTGAGTTTCATTCACTGTGGTACATCCACCTTCTCCTAGCCATCGAGAGACAGCACACACAGCCGACAGATAGAACTGGCTGCTTGACACTTTGATTGGCTGATGGTGACTCACTGTCCTAGCATTGTGCCCACATCCCTTGGCATAGGGGTGGGCTCTGCGCTTGGCTCTCTGGACCTGGGGCCCAAGCAGCGCCTGCTCTCCATGCTCAAGAAGAGCTGCTTCCACTCTCAATTTGACAAGACTTTCCAATAGTTCCCAGGATGCCTTCTCTCTGCAACACCACACCCAACTTCTTGCTCAATGGCCACACTGGGACACCTGACATGTGTCTCAGACAAGCCTGCCCGGGAGACTTACTTCCCCATCACTGCTAATGATGAATCCAACTTTCCAGATGGTGTCTGAAACATGCGAGTCACTCCTGACTTCTCCCCTTCTTTCAGACCCCACATCCAGTCCTTCCGGAAAGCCCTGCTTCAAAGTTTACTCAGAGAGCAGTAGCTGTACCCATCCAGTTCCCGCCAGCCCAGGCTGGCACCTTCGCCCTCTCCTGCTGGAACCACAGCCTTGCCTGTGTCCAGCTTTCCTCCACGGGCCTTTTAAACTGTGGATCTGCATAGCTAGAGATGGAAAGCAGATTGGGGAGCAGTGCTGATGGACTCAGGGGTTCTTTGAGGGGTGACAAAAATGTCCTAAAACTGACCGTGTGGATGGCTATACAACTCTGTAAACATACTGAAAACCACTGAGTCATTAACAAATTTTAAACGCAAGTGAAAATGTTTTTGATATTTAAAAACAAAAACAAAACAAAACAAAAGCCATGGCTATGGTTAGCTCAGCCCCCAGTTTGGGTCTCTAGGTGGGCTCTATCCCCTCCTGGCTTCTCATGGGCAGAAGCTCTCTGTACTTTCTTCTCTTAATAAAGTCTCTTTAAACCTTAAAAACCAATCAGAACATGCCCCTCTTCTGTTTGGGATCCACACTGGCTCCTGAGACACTGAGTCAAAGCCAAAGTCATTTTAATGACCCTGCAGGCTCTCCCTAAGCTGGTCCTCATTGTCCAGACCATTCTCTACATACACTTACTTTCTCCTTCACCCCAGTGAGGTCAGATGGTCTTTAAGACACTCCCCAAATCTTTGTGCTTTGGTTATTTTCTCTGCCTGGAGCAAACATCCTTCTCTCCTGTGTCCACATTGCTTGCTCTGCACTTTTTCCCCAGGTCTTTATGCAAACATCCGTTTCTAAGCAGCCTCCCTGGCCATCCCACTTTCTCTAAAATATTATTTCCATGCTCTATTTTTTTTAATCCTTAGAACTTATCCCAACTCACCATTCTAGGTGCTACTTGCTTCCCCTACTTTCCACCTGCCTCCCTTGCTCACCATCAGCTCCAATCGGGCAGGAACTTTGTGTTTTGTCCAAAACAGTATTTTGGGCTCAGAGTGCTCAAAGGGTTTGTGGAATGACTGAGCAACAGAGGTCCACGAGACAGTACACCAGCCACAGGGAGGAGCTGGGGACTGGACAGTCTCCCTGGAGCCTTCCAGATTCTCCCCTTCTGCCTTTCTGGAAGCCATAGAAGGGTCCAGAAAAACCCTCCTTTTCATTCAGGACCCGAGTTATGGGAATGCTTTCTGGCTAACAAAGCTGTTGGGCCAGGTGAATGGTGGCCTAGGGGCCTTGGGTTGGTTCTGTGCTTCAGGCCTGCCTGCTTCAGATGTTAAAAGCAGTCGCTGGATTTTCCCAATGATTCAGTCTGAATCACAGACAATCAGCTTCTCTTGAGGGTGGAACCGTATCCCTGCGTCCTCCAGAGAAAGGGGCAGGCATATCGACCGAGGCCCATGGGGAGTGAGGGAGAGACACAAAAAGACTAAGACTCTGCTTAGTGAGGACATGAAAAAAAAGATTATAAAATCAAAACTGAGACACAGAGAGACTGAGGGGGGAAGGGTTGTGACAGTGCCTTCTGGGCCTTGAGGTCAAGGTGATGAGAGGGCGATGGAGCTGCTGGGTGGAGAGAGGCACTGATGGGGAGAGAGAGTGAACTACAGTCAGCCCTTTGCTAGCTGAGCCTCTGGATTTAACCAATCATGGAGCAAAAATATTTGGAAAACAATCATGTCGATTCCTAATATATACACGTTTCTTCTCATTCTTCCCTAAACCAGGTAGCAGAAAACATCTGTTCTCATTGCACTCACATCTGGCATGTGGCAGCTGTCTTATGCAAAGGGCTCTAGCATCGATGAGTCCTGCAACCAACCTCCTGCAGACACAACTGTGTTCAGAAACTGGCTGAGGGATCTAGGCTCCGAAAGGGGAAGCTTCCAGAATGTTCCTCTTTTCCTCCCTTCAAAACCCTAAATGTATAGTTCAGTAAAATAGAGTAAATCTACTGTGATGGTTAATATCATCAACTTGATCTAGAATCACCTAGGGGACAAACCTCTAGACAGTTCTGTGAGGGAGTTTCTAGATTAGGCTAATTGAAGTGGGCAGTACTATCCCGTGGGCAGAAGCCCTGAACTGTGTTAAAAGGAGAAAGCATGCTGAGCCCCAGCATTCATCTCTCCTCTTCCTGACCGCAGATGCCTCTCTCTCCTGCCATGTCTTCCCTACCAAGATGGCCTGCACCCTCGAACTGTGAGCCGCCATAAACCCTTCCTTCCTTAAGTTGCTTTTGTCAGCAAGGAGTAACTAATGAAATGAGATAGGGACAAAGCAGATTGGAAAGACAGAGGAGCACCCAGAGAGGCATCCTAAGGCAAAAGGGAGCATGGGAGGCTGGGAGGGACAGGCAGTATGGCCTCTGCTGGGGTCTTAGGGAGGCTCTGCAGAGGGTCAAGGTGGAAGCCCTGTGGGATCAGGAATAATGCTGTCATGGCCTCTGCATCCCTGAGTTGAGCTCAGACCAGGCCTGGCAGGCTGGGGTGCTCTGGAGACCTGCAGCCCAGGCTTGCTAGTGTTGCCAAGGTTACCTGCTGAGCTGCTCCTGGAGTGCCTGCAGCTCCCCTTCTTGGACCCGAAGCAGCTGCTGTTGGCACTGGGCCTGCTCCTTGGCTTGCTGGAGCTGGTTCCTGAGGCCCTGGGAACCAGAGGGGGAAGGGAGAGCTAAGGAGGGGCACAGAGACCCCAGCTCTGGGTGACCCTATGAGGCCCTAACCATCCTTGGGTGGAAGGCAGGACTGGGGACAGTGCAGAGAGCTGGCTGAGCCTGGGGTCACCATTTCAGCCTTCCTTGAAAGATGGAAGTTGCCAAGCTCATGGATCTGGAAGACTGGCTTGGAAGGAAAACTGGTCACCATCTTAGGGGACTTCTGGGACAAAAATCCAGGAATGACTAGCTGGGTCACAGCAGTGGAACTCAGACACCGTGAGGGAGATGGAATGTGAAAACAAGTGACTGCCTGGAAGATCTGCTGGCAAGGGGTCTCCAGCTGAGGGGCACAGCTGGGCAGGAGAGATCGATTGTAAAGCGGGCTCAGTGGGAGGTGACAGGAGGTGAGAACTGGGAGCTGAAGAGCGCATGGCATTCCCAATAACCCTGGGCTAATCACAATTGATCTCTGGGCTTAAATGGCCCCTGATCTGAGTGGAGGGAGACCCTTGATTATGAGCCAGATTCTAGAAAGGGTAACAAACAGTACCTTGACCACCTCCTGCAAGGTCACTTCTGCTATATCCTCTTGCATGGTCCTACTGGTCACTCCTGTTGGCCCTTGTGACTTCTCTGTGGTGACACTTTTCTCTGTTTCCAGACCCTGCAGGACCCAGATCACCCCCAGAATGTTAAGCCCTTCCTGCCCCTGCCTGCTCTCTGAGGTTGCTTCTTCTGCCGTTCCTTGGGTGCTAGAGGCCAGCAATCCCTGGTCACTATCCCTTTCACTCACCCTCTCTGCCATTCTCTGACCTTCAGTCCCTGGCAGAATCCCCTGGCCTTCAGCCTCAATCCCTGTTACCTCCTTTGGAGCTTCTCTGGTCTTCTCCCTCTGTGGCTGGCTGCTGGCTTCGGACTTCTCCAGGAATTTCCCAGTCTTTGGGGTCTCCTCCTCCTGGATTATCTGAAGCTCCTTCCCTTCCAGTTCCCAAGAGTTCTGAGGGCAACTGGAACCTTCTTTCTTCTTTTCCACCAAGGCAGGAAGAAGCTTGGGTTGTGGTAACCTGGGAAGGCCAGGAGGCCTGTCTTCTCGGAGTGCATCTTGCAAACTGGTGTGCGACCCTTCCAGCTGCTCTCCTCTGACAGGAGCCTGTCTGGGGGGCTGCTGACCCCTGCAAAGAATCTTAGATCTGCCGTCTCAGCTTTAGGTCATTGACGGGAAAGGACACAGCCCTAGGCGACTTGCTCCTTTTCACATTCCCAGGCTCCCACTGGACAATTATCACAGCAGAGACAATTGTCACTGACCCACCCACAGCTTTGAGCTGAGAGTGGACAACTTGATTAGTATATGGGAGACTTTGCTTCGACCCCCAGCAGAGCAGGGGGAAAAAGTTTTCTGGGGCTCCCATGTGTCTTTGTCCATTCTTGTATACTAATGTTATCCCTTGGGAATGGGAGAGTTTGGTTCCAGGACCTTACATAGATGTCCAATGCACAAAGCTTGAGTCCCTCGTTTGAATAAATGATGTAAGATTTTCACCTAACCTAACCAAGCTCTCCTATGCTCTAAATCATCTCTAGATGACTTATAATACAGCACACAGTGCACGTGCTATGTAAATAGTTGTTGTACTGCCTTATTGGGTAACCGTGAGAAGAAAGACTCCACACATGATCAATGCAAGCATTTCTTCTAAATATTTGGTGTCTGTGGTTGGCTGTGTCCACGGATGCGAACCCACAGATCCCGAAGGCTGACTGTACACTTAACATAGATGGCAATGTGTTTGTTTAGGATCTGTTTCCCTGAGCAGACCGTGAGCCTCTTCTGCTGGGAGGCTGAGAACTAACATGATATCTGGTAGAACCGGGAACAACGATAACAGCCCTAAGCTGCCGCCTAGGAGAATGGAGCCAGGAGTTTTGCTTCAAGTTACATGTGAATTATCTCAAGCCATCAAGAAGGCAGCAGAGGAGCTCCCTAAGGACCATGACCTACCAGTCAGTGAGGAGGGGAGTTAGGCTGTCACAGGGCTAGCTGGGTCTTCAGTCAGTCTCCAAACAACTAGACCACCTGCCTAGTGCAGGGGCCTCAGCAGAGGTCAGTGAGTCCCTAGTCATTTCCTCTGTCTCCAGACACCCCCCCACACACTAGGTCAGCAGCACCCCCTCCTCTCAGGGACCCAGTGGATCCTGCAGGTGGCGCCAGTGCTCCATCCTCTGCACCCCCTTCTCACTCCAGGTTCTAACACAATTTCGAAACTTCCCTGTTCTCCAGTTCCCTTGCTCTACATACCAGCTTCCTTCTCTGTCCTGTCGGGGCTGTTTGCACGTACAAAAGGAGAGGCCTAGTAACTGCTCAATTTGGGGGGGGGTCCCTAACAGATAAGCAAGAAGCAACTTAGAGTGAGGGGGCAAAGGCACCTCCTTTGGGGATCCTTTGATCTTCCGGGGTCTTCTTCCCTGGGTCTGGCTGGCACTGGAGCAGCGAGACCTGAAAGTGAGAGGCAGGACACCTTGGGCCTCCTCCTAGCAGTGGGCTTGATCTTCTGATGGGGGATACCCCTATCCAAAGACCACCCTTCTTGCTTCCCACTCTCCCTCCCTCCATCCCACACCCTCTATCCATCCATTCCTTCCCAACATCCCAGCAGCCATTCATCCTGTTCAGCCTCATCCCACAGCCAGCCAGCTGTTAGTACTGACCACAGCATCACGGGCTAGCATGAGATGATGCTGGGCATCGGCTGGGGAATTAGAGTTCAGGAACAAGAAAGAGGGGAATGGCTGGGGCCAGAGGCTGAAAGCGAGCTTACTCTGAGAACATGGGCCAAGCTCCGTCCAGGTCTGGCCGCTGCAGGTCCAGGTCAAAGGTCACCCCATTGAGGGCATACAGAGAGTCCAAAATGTCTTCCCAGAGCACAGGACACAACAGAGGGCTCTGAGGCCCATACCATTCCCTGTGTTAACAGGAACCATTCCATTGCCGCCCCCACCACAGGGACTGTCTCAGGCAGGGCATGGCTTTGGGGGGCTGAGGGCCAAGCACACGATGCCTGGGCCCTTTTCCCTTCTGACACTCTACCTCATGCCCAACTGTCATCTGGGGTGAAGGAGGGAAGTGGGATCAGGTGCCTCCATGGGATTATGACTCAATGGCCTTGCAGTCCCACCTGGTGAGCTGTGAGCTCAGGAGGCAGAGCTGCAGGGACTCAGCCAGCTGTCCACGGGCAAGGCAGAGGCGGATGAAGGCACGGCCTTTACCTAGAGAGGTCTTTAGCTGCAGGGTGTACAGGGGACCAAAGAGAGGGTGGGATCAGGATGGAGTTGGGCTGGATCTGACGGAGTGCATATGGGACACAAGGGAAGTAAGAAAGCCAGGATCAAGGCTGGGAGTGGAACGGCCTGGCTGAAAGCCAGGTGGTGAGGGCAAGTCCAGTGAGATGAACACCAGAGGGAGGGAGGAAGGGATCTGGGGAAGTGACTGAGGAAGTCCCATGTTCCTCTCTCTGACCATTCTTGTCAAGTGCCTGGTGCCAGGGCTTTATCATGCTCCCAAGGTCTCCTTCCCATCACCTGGCAGATGGGAGGCATACCTTGTCCTGTGAGCAGACAAAGTGGATCTTCTCTGTGTCTCCCCACTGCTGACGCAGAGCAGTGGAGAGGAAGTCCCAGTAATCTTTCCGAGCTCCCAAGAAACTTCTCTGTTCTTTCTGGTCAAACTGGAATGCCAATTAGGGAAAAGAATACATGAAAATGGTTCCTTCTGTACTCATCTTGCATCCTAACATGCTGGGAAGGTATATGGGACAGGTCCAGCTTTAGATGTGACAGTCTAGTATTACTGGCTGTGTAACCAGCAGCAAGATACTTCATCTCTCTGAGACTGAGGGCTCATTCATTCATTCACAGACACCTACTGAGTAGCTATTACATGCAGGTCTTGTTCTAAGGCCTAGGGTAGGGACACAGCAATGAACAAATCAGTGATCTAGGATCTTGCTAGAGGAGAGACAATGAACAAGTTAAACTAGTAAAGCTTACAGGGTGTTAAGTAGTGATGATGATTATAAAGGGACATAATTAAGCAAAGAAAAAGAACAGAAAAGCGGGTTGTGCCTGCTGGAGAGATGGCTCAGTCAGCAGAGTGCTTGCTGTACAAAACATGAGAGCCCAAGCTCAGATTTCTAGAACCCAGGGGAAAATGTGGACATAGTGGTGTGCTTCTATAACCTCAGTGGAGGGGAGGTAGAGACAGGCAGACCCAGGGGAAAACTGGCTAGTGAAGTCCAAGTTCAGTGAGAGACCGTGTTTCCAAGAATAACGTAAAATAACATAGAGTATCAGGGCATGGTGGTGCACACCTTTAATCCCGTCACTCAGGAGGCAGATATAAAAGGATCGCTGTGAGTTTGAGGCCAGCCTGAGACTACAGAGTGAGTTCCAGGTCAGCCTGGGCTAGACCTTACCTTGAAAAAAAAAATAATAAGGAAGACAGCGATTAAGGAAACCCCCTGGTGTGGACCTCCACATGTATGTGCACACACATGCACTTGCACCACACATATGTACATATACAAAAATAAAAAAGAAAGCGTGTTGTGTAAATATGATTGTGGTGTGTACGTAGGTGTGTGTGTGTGGTGTGCATTGAAAATGTAGCCTGAGATGACCAGAGAAAGTCTCCAGACCCGAAGGGCATGAAAACTGGTGCCATGCAGACTTCTAGAGAATAGCATTCCAGCCGAGGGTATGGCAGGTGTAAAGGCCCCAAGGCAGGTGCCTTACTAGTGCCCTCTGAGAAGACCAAGGACAGTGTAGCAGAATTGTAGCAAGTTAGCAAGAGATGAAGGTAGGAGGAAGGAGGATGATTGCGCATGTGTGGGAAAGTCACGAAGCACCTCAGGGGATTAGAATGGGGAGAGAATGAAGCATCATAAATGACAAACCCTACACATAGTGAGAGCTAAAACAAACAAACACCCCCAAACTCAAGCTAGTGATGGCTAAGATCTGGCTCTAAGCAGCAGCGGAAAGGCCAGTCCTAGGACACCCCATGGCTCTGGAGCTTGGTTCCCAGCCTTTGGCTTTTGCATCCCTCACTCCCCAGCCTATAGCGACAGTCATTAGGAGAGAGGTCAGATGTCAGGGGGGACTTGTTGACTGAGGAAGCAAGAGACAGTGTGTAGTAACCAAGGGCAGGGTCTCTCTCTGGGAAACCCTCCGAGTGACCAGACCTGGGAGGGGAGGGCAGAGGGTCCCACCTGCAGCAGCAGCTCCAGGCAGCCACAGAGCCTGTGCAGCTCGGCGCTGGCATCCGTCACTGGCCCTTGCCCATCCCCATATCCCTGAAGGATGGCAGAGATGGAGGCTGCAGTGAGAAGAACAGCAAACTTCAGGGCACCAGACCTTGGAGGGAGACATTCCCCAGAGCCCTCACTTCTCCTGCAACTCCATCCCAGTCCCAGAAAATTTTGTAGGATACACTCACCTTTCAGGTCCCTGGTGACCTTGAGGGCAGCCCTTTCTTCTGCCATAGGGACTTGAACGTGATAGGGTTTCTAGTGGCCCTCTGTGCTCAGAAGCCTGCTCTCCTTATAGACAGACGGAGGCAGAGCAAGAGAGGGAATGGGGACAAATCTAGGGTCACACACACACCCAGTTCACTGATGGGACGGAAAACCAGCTCGTTCTTCAAGGCCAATACCAATATGTCATGATGTTATTCCAGGAAGTTATTAGCTCTCTTTTACCCAACATGAACTAGGCAGAGAGAGGGCAAATCTTGTATCTGGAGTCACAGAGTTGTTAGTGAAGCCAGAATTAGAACTCTGCTCTGCTCATTTGATGTGAGCAGCCTTATGAAGGCTTGTGCCATGCGACCCTGGCCTTGGGGACATTCCTCAACAGAGTGTCATCACCTTGAGACTTGCAATCATCCTTTCCAGGGTCCCAGACCAGTGGAAAATGTGCATGCCTCCAGGAGAGGAAGCAGGAGAGTGTGAGTGCAAAGCTGGGTTAGGGAAGTAGGGTGCCAGGCTTTAAGCACAGCTGGGGCTACGATGCTGGGCGCTGGGAGTAGGTTGCCAGGCTTTAAGTCCACTGTCCTCTCCTATGGGACTCTCAAGCTTCCCTCCCTGCAACAGAGCCTGGGGCCCAGAGAGAAACACTGCAGCCCTTGAGGGCTGGTGAGCTTAGCTGAGATTCTGGAGTCAAAGCCAGGCCTGGGGTGAAAGCCAAGGCCTCCTGCCTCCCAGGCAGCGGCTGGAATGCACAGGTTGGGTAGATGGCAGCCCTGTGGCAGTGGGTCACAGGAGAGATGGGAGAAGGAGGAGACGCAAAAGGAATGGGGGAGGGGTGCATGGAACCAGAAAGTCCAAGTCCCATCTTGGACTGGCTACTCACTGTGTGTCCTGTAGAAACTCAGTCTTTCTTGAGCCTCAGTTTCCCCATCTGCTCTCTGCAGCCCCTTCCTCTACCCTTGGTCCCTACTACTCCAAGCCCTGGTCCCCGTATCTGCTTACCTGCGAAGGTCAGGCTCGCTGGGGTGTGGAGAGTGAGGCTCTACAAGCCCGTGTGTCCTCAGAGTCCGCTCTTGCCTGGGAAGTGACTCAGGCCCAGCCTGCAGGGGGCGGGACCAGCCCTGGCCTGGGAGAAGTGGTAGAAACTGAATCTAGGACACTGGGCCCGAATGGGTGGGCTCGGGGTGACCTGGAGTAGGGTTATTTGGGGGTCCAGCCCAACTCCTGCCAGGTTGGATAGTAATCGCGTTCTTTTCTCCATTAGTCTCGGGCTCTTGTCTTTCTGCTTTGTGGACGCCAGATGGCAGAAAGAGGCTGAGGTGCTGGCTTGTCCCCTCTGTGGCACTTGGCTGGAGGTGACACAGGTGGGGAGGGAGGACAAAAGCCAAGTAACCCCCTCCACCCTAGCCTGCTGCAGGGTCCCCGTGGGTCCTGCGGTGCCCTTCTCCCAGTCCTGGTACCCACTCCCGCGCCGACGGAAGTGAAGTCCGGGGCAAACAGCCAGGTGTGCTGCCCGCCCGGGTGGCACGGTTGGCTTCCTGGAGCCGGGGTCTTTCTTTCTCCTGGCGAGGCTGGCCCGGGGGGGGGCTGGCACTGGGGGCGAGGAACCGGGGGGCAGGTACCCGGTAGAACCACTTTTACACGATGCCCCGGGAAGCGCCTACAAGCAGGGCGCACAGCGATGCCCACGCCCGCGGGCTTCTGCCCCGCTCCCCGCCGGTCTTGCGGGCTCTGTCCCCCGTGTCCCGCCTCTCCTCCGCCCTCTCCGGTGGCACCGGCACTCTTTCTCGCATTCTCAACTCAGCAGGTCCCGGGGACCCCGCGCCCGCGCGCCCTCGGGTCCCCTCCCCTCTGGCCGCCTCCCGCGCCGGGGTGTCACCGCCCTCCCTCCGCCGGGCCCGCACTCTCGGTTCCTCGAGACTCCGGCGGGGCGGGCTGGGGGTGTCTCCCTCCCTCCGCCCGCCGCCGGCGCCCGGCCGAGCGCAGGGCCGGGCACCCGCGTCCCCGCCCGCCCACCCGCCCGGATGGGCTGCACCGTGAGCCTGGTGTGCTGCGAGGCGCTGGAGCCGCAGCCCCCGGGGACCCCCTCGACCTGGGAACCCGGGGGTGCGGCGCGCGCCCCGAGGAGGCGGCTGCTGCAACAGGTAGGGTGCCAAGGGCTGGGTGGGGACCCCGGAAGGTGCCGGTCCGAGTGAGGGAAGTGGCCCAGCAGCCGGTTTCGTGGAGGTCACACCTGGGCCTCCGGTGCCCTTGAGAGGAGGGTGCTTTAACCAACAGCTGCTGCTGGCAGGGCTGGGAGCCCAGCACTAAGGATAAGATACTGAGGCAGGTGGGCTGCAATCCAAGACTTGCCTGAGGCTACATACCGAGACCCTAAAACCAACACCAAACCAAACCAAAACAACACCCACCCACACCCCAAAATACCCAGCAAAACAATTAGCAAAAGCATACAAAGGAGAAGGAAGAGAGGAGGGGGAAGAAAGAAAAGAGGGAAGGAAAAGAAAGAAAAAGAAAAGCTCAGGTGAGATTTCAGAGCCATCCACAGGTGCTGGACAAAGTAGGGAAAAGTTAATTTCCCCTTAGCTTGGGGTGTGTGTGGGGGGGGAGGGGGTGACAGGTGACCATCAGAGCCCATAGGGCCACCAGCCAGGCCTGAGGAGGCATATGAGGACCTCCTGTGTGCTCTGTTCTGGGCGAATCCTGGAGCCTGGAAGCAGGAAGGAATAGCCTTGACCCCAGGCAGGTGCTTGTTTGGGGTGAGTGGCTATTTGGACCCTCCAGGCCTGACAGGGCTCTGCATTTCCCAGGAGAGAAGAGGAAGATAAGGTGTTTAGGGCCATCGAGGAATGGTAGAACTCCAGGGGACAGGGGAATAGCCTCTGGGATTTGTGTGCTCAACTGTGCTCTGGAGTCTCCACCTGCAGAACTGAGGTCCCCTCCTTGGGACAGCAGGGAAGCCAGTGTGTCTGTGTGTGCCTGTGTGTCCATGTGTGCATGTGAGTGGTGTGTCCAAGAGACCCCTTTGCCCCACTCTACTGGATGTCCTTCCAGGACACAGATGATGGCATATATGTAGCCATCCACCACAGTATTAGGCACATGGCCAGGCACTTGTAAACAGAATGTTCCATTCTTCAGGGGCTGTGGGCAGTGGCTGGCCATGGTGAGGGGCAGGTTGGGGGTGGAATTTTCCTCTGGGTTCTGAAGTAGCTGGTGTCCTATTCCAAGTCTCATGGAGCCTGGGGGAGTGCTGGGGGATCTTGGGGGTATGGATTGGGCATTCCACACAGTTGGTCCTGACAGACTTGGGGTGCACAGAATTCTCAGACTGTGGGTCCCCTCCAGCGTCATCTGGATGCCTGCCCTCCTCTGTCCTGTATGCTGACAGGGCCTTCCCTATCTCAGATGTTGGGGTTTCCCTCTAGGAGTCTCTTTCTTGGTATTTGGGGGATTGGAGTAGAAAGTCCTGGAAGGTATCTCAGACCCCTGGGCCCCCAAGATCTTGCTATAGCTCCTGATCCCTGATCTGCCTCCAGGCTGAGACCATCTGCCTCCTTGGTTTCTTTGCAGTTTCTTAGCTATGACATCAAACTTGCTCTGCTCCCTGAGCCTATGGGCTCAGGACTCCCCTTACTTAGTCTTGACATGCAATGGCTACTTGCTGGTCCATGTGAGGGTGGACAGGAATGGGGCAATTACAGCTAAGGTTGGGGAGGGGGAGGCAGGGTCACTGGAGGTGGGTGATTGAAGGAAGAAGGTAGGGGGATGGGTGTGAGAGCCATGGGGACCCGGATGGGGACCGAGTGTCTGTCTGCATTCAGATGAGCTAGTTTCCCAGTGGCCTCTGGGGAGAGCTTACTGTGACTCACTCCCTTATCTGCATGGATAAGGCTCCATCCCAGCCATGTGCCCCTGACCTGGCTCCTTCAGGGGCTGCAAGACTAGCAGCTCCCTCCCCTGCCAAGGACCCCATTCCTGGCAACTCTCAGGAGACCTCATGGCCCATGTAAGACCAGCTGGCCGCCAACCACCTGGGTCCTCTCTGGAGTAGGTGGAGGAGGCGTGATACCCACGTTCTTGTGGTAGATAAACATCTCTTGGGCACCCACCCCCTCTGGAGCTGAGCTCAGAAGCTACCAGGCATCTGGGCTGACAGCCAGGACCCTCCTACTGCCACAGACACGTGCCAGCCGCCATTCCTGCCTGGGCCACACCATGGGCCACCCCCCCCCCCCAAGCTCGGCTGGGCTCATGTCCCTGGCTTCCCTTGGCCTTGCTGTTCTTAGCTCCTGCCTAGGCTGTTATTCTCTTTGCCTGCCATGGTGCCTGTCTCCCCTTCTTGCCAAGATGCCCTGCCCCACTGCCCTCACCACATTTCTCCTGGGCCTGAGTTTTGAGACCTGTCCTTCCTCCTTGCTTTGAGGAGGCTGCCTTCCTTGTCTTCCAGGTCTCTGAGTCCCCAGCTCTGCACCATCAGAATCCAGAACCTGGCACCTCTCAGGTGGCTTTTTCTGACCTCCACAATCCCTTGCCCTCTGAGCCCTCCTTCAGCCCCACATGTCTGCACCAGGAGGAAGGAAGGTGGGACTTGGCACCCCTCCTGAGTATTCCCGCCAAACTTCTTTGACCTGGGTGCCAAAGGGCCTGGCAGGCATCTTCAGGTGCCAACCTCGCCTCCTCGCTCGCTGCTGCATCCAAGACAAGTGAGCACTTGTCTGATGGTGGTGGAAGCAGGGTGAATTCTGCCTCTTCCCTCCCAAAGCCAGCCCTGAGGTTGCTTGTCTGGTCGGCTTCTCCCAGCCCCTAGAATTTAGCAGCCTCCAGGGACAAGGTCTGCATTTACCCCTGCACTCCTGTTGTGGGATCCTATCACACAGATGGGTTCTGGGTGTAATTCAACTCTGCTCCTGTGGAATGGGTTACTTCCTCTTCCACCTTCTGAAGCTATACCGGATCATAGAACTCCAGAGATGAAATAGGCTTGGCTCATGGTCCTGGTAAGAATGGGATGAAGGCTGTGGGTGCTCTTGTTAAGGAGATGGGCACATGGGCCCGACAGAAGAGCCACTGCACACAAACACATGATGACATATGCCTCTTCCAGACCACCTTCTTTCTCCTCCATCCACCTCTGCATTTCACAAATGAGCACCCTGAGGCCCAGAGAAGGGAAGAGACTTGCCCAAGGTTACACTGCAAGTGAGTAGCAGAGCCAGAACCACACTCCAGGTGTCCTGGCCCCTAGAAGAGTGGGTGAAACTCCAATGCAACGATCTCTTTCCTCAGAGACTGCCTACAAGGCAGGAGGTCTGATTGTTCATTTGTTCCACACTGATTGAGGTCATTGTGAGCTAGAAGCCAGGCCTTGGCGAAGGACAAGGCAGAATTCAGGCAGCCTCTGCTTTTGCTCCTGAGAGAGATGGAGCAGACTGCAAATAAGAAATCTCACAAATGGGCACATCCTGGAAACAGTGCCTGGGAGGAAAGTCAGCCTTGTCGTGTGCAGGCAAGAGCAGAGGGACTGGATGGAGGGAGGAAGTGGCACTTAGGTGGGTTGCTGAACACCAGCAGGGGGAGGGAGGGGGAATGTTCTAGTGACCAGACCACCATGCTTGAGGGTCCTGAGATAGAGGGTTCTTGGGAGCTCCTGGGGAAGTGTATAGACTTTCTTTGGCTTCTCTGGATCCCACCCCACCACCCCATCCTGTAGGTAAGGGGTTAGTGGAAGGACTGTGAGGCAAAGCCAGGAGCTCAGGCAGGGCAGGAGGTCCTCTGGGAGGAAGTGATGGTGGCTGGGCCTAGTGAGGGGAGCAGGAAGAGGAAGAGTGTGGAGGTGGTTTGAAGGTGGGGTGATAGGAGGCGACTCCTCATCACAAGGCATTGCCCAGTTCAGTTTATTAAAGGATTTCATAAATATAGAGTAGTGTACAAGTTTCCTACGGACTTGAACACTTGTGCCCAGGACCCAGCATTCAGAGTTAAGAACTACAGCCTTTTGGCATATCTATGATCCCAATTATTAGGGAGGCTGAGGCAGGGGGATGGTGAATTCAGGGCCAGTCTGGATTATATGATGAGATCTTGTCTCAAAAAATGAGGGGAGGGCTGTGGATCTAGTTCAGTGATAGAACACTTGCTTAACATACAGAAGGACCTGGATGAGGCTGGGGAGATGGCTGGTTAAAGGTGCTTGCTTGCAAAACCTGAAGGTCCGGGTTCGATTCCCTAGTACCCACATATAACCAGATGCACAAAGTGGTGCATGTATCTGGAGTTAAATTGCAGTGGCAGGAGACTCTGGCACACCCATACTCACTTTCTCTCTCTCTCCCTCCCCCCTCTCTCTTTCTCTCTCTCTCATAATAAAAATATTTTTTCAAAACCAGGTATGGTAGCATAGGCCTTTAATCCCAGCATTTGGGAGGCAGAGATAAGACTACATAGTGAATTCCAGGTCAGTCTGGGCTAGAGTGAGATCCTACATCAAAAAAAAAAAAAACAAATTTTTTTTTGTTTTAAAAGGACCTAGATTTGATCTCTAGAATGGAGGCAGGAAGCAAGCCCAGCACCTCAAACAAAGCTCCCCTTCTTGCCCCACCATCATTATTTTCCCCAAAGTCTGTTCACTATCATAACTTCTTTTAAAAAATCCATTTATTTGCATGGGGAGCTGTATGCCGGGACTGCTTGCTCTGAAAATAAACACTAGGATGCTTGCACCACTTTTTTTTGGGGGGGGGCAGGGGGGTCTGGCTTACATAGGTGGTTTCAGAATCAAACTTAGGTTTGCAGGCTTTGCAAGCAAGTGAACTTAACCACAGAACCATCTTCCCAGCCTCAGCCTCCCTATCCTGACTTCTAATGGTGCAGGTTGGCCTGTGTAGGATTTCTCACAGAGAATATATGGTTACAGAGCTGGCTCTTCAGAAAATTCTTGAAAGGATCCTTCAGACTGAAGAGAAAGAAAAGGACCCACATGAGAAAACAGGGGGAAAAAACCATATTCAAATAAAAGGTAATTCAAGAGATAATAGGTAAAGGAAAGACAGGAAAAACTACAAAATCAAGAAATGGTAAGAATAAACATTTCAACAATAACTCTTAACATCCATGACCTCAATGCCCCAACTGAAAGACACAGACTTGTGAGTGGATTAAAAGACAGGATATTAGCTACAAATGTTTAGATTTGTATGTTAGTTGGAGTAAAAGCCAGTAGTAGAGGTCAGTAAGCTAGAAAGGGGCTACAGGGGAGGGAGGAGAGGGGAGACTTGAGGGAAGGGTACATATATATATGAACAGATTACTAGGGGTGCAGTGGCCTAAGTGGGGTCAAGGGAAGGGATTGAGTAAAGGAAGGGTGGAGGAGGTTAAAATTCAAGAGGTTTAGAATAAGCCATATGGAAGCCTACTTCTTTGGATAATGGCACACCCAGTAGCTAGATTGTTACTAGACAAATTTCAGTGTCAGGGATAGTGAGTTGTTTCCTGAGACCCCCAAAACATTATAGGATTGCCAAGGCTCTTGGTTGCCCACCAGAATGAGATGGTAAGACCCTATTGCTGAGGACCATATATGCTTGGGCTGCAGATCACTGAGAAATCAACCTGGAGATGAGCTGGAAACCTCCTCCCTGTTAACCAGCTGACAGAAAGCTGGAAAAAGCTATGGCTGCATGCAGCCCTATGGGAGAGAGAAGTCATCAATGATGGTGAACAGCAGTGGACCTTGAAAGCTTTAAGACTGGCCAGCCAGGCCAAATGTGCCAACTGGGGCAATAGTGGCACATCTACTGTGGGGGAAACCAACTGCTCTCTGTTTGGACTGGAGGCCCACTCCACAGGAGGGAAAGCAGGCCTGGTACTGAAGACCTAGTCAAGAGCCTATGGTGAGGGAGGTGATGAGCCCTGCCATTGTCTGGCTAAATACATATATTATCCCCACCAAAATACCTTAGGAACACTGTTTTTTAAATGTGCATACACATATATTAATGCTACTCTCAATCTTGTCTAGAGAAGCTTCTCTTTTCAGATAGCAGTGACCACTGGGATAGCTCGAAAGTCACACTAGTGCTGAGAAGTAGTGGCAGTGGAGTGTTCAGCACTGGGACACTTCCCGAGGCTCAGGGTCTATTACAGAAGAGGTGGTGGAGAGGTTGTAAGAGCCAAAGGAAGGGTAGGAGTGCTTCCAACACAAACTTCCAGACACAAAATGGTCTTGATATTCATGACTTTGCAGTGCCTGACACTACCTTCATAAGAAGTTCAAAATGGGAGGAAAGGATGAGGATATAAAACAAAACAGAGACAAGTTGAAAGGGGTATAGGGTTGGGGAGGGAATTGTCATGGTTTTTTTTTGTCTACAGATATGCAAGCTGTCAATAAAAAGTTAAAAGAAATAAACCAACCAGCGGCCTTGTCCTCTAAGGGGCGTGTGGCAGCTGTCTTGATAACCACATGAGTAATATCCTAGGGAGGAAGAGAAGATTTCTTGGTGTCATCATGTGTCCCTTGGAATGACTCTTCTTATCCTGTCTGCCCCTCTGTGGCACCAGCATGGGACTCAGAAAGGAGAGGAGGAAGAGAGGCCAGAGAGGTGCATTGGAGTGGGGAAGTGGGTCAGGTGGGGCTCCTCAGACCGATTTTGTCTCAGCCAGCCATAGGTACTGTCTTGGAGGAGCCTTGTCCCTGGCCAGGCCAGAGGGTGCCAGACTAAGGATAAGGCCTCTACTCTTTCCCTCTTTTAAGATGGGCTAGAAGCCAGTCACTGCCTCCTTGCTTGCTGCATGAACTTGCCAAGAGTGACTGGCAGAGCGTGGTGCCAAGGGCAGGCAAGCTATGGCAGCCCTGAGGGAGAACAGAGGGGTGTGGAGGCTATCTGCATGGAGGTGGCTGGTGCCCAGGGCCCAGATCCGCTTTCTGACTATCCCAGCTCGGCCTTACAAAATTACTCCCCACCATGCTGAGGTGCTGCTGGCCAGCCTCTTCCTCTCCCAGCCTGAGTAGCCTTGGGGTCTACAGCAAGAAGTGAGGCCTCTGCTCCTGCGTTCCTTTCTGGCCAGGGACAGGAGACTGGTTGGTACTGGTTGACACTTGTGAGGACACTTGCTCAGAAGTTGGTCTCTCCAGTAAGTCTATACGCCAGGGTCAAGTTTCAGTGAACTTGGAGTCCCAGGAACTTGGCAAAGAGAATGCAGGAATTCAGGAAGGGTTGTCGAATGGATGGATGGATGCATGGTGAGATGGGTCAGGTAGAGAACCCAGGGGAAGGAAAGAGGCCCTAAATGGAAGTCTATACCTATGGGGACAGCAGTAGGCGGGTTGGTTTGCAGTCTAGGGTGGAGCTGATCTGCCTTCTCTTGATCTTGGGGTCCCACCTGTGCCTGAGCGGCTTTGAGTGTCCAGTGGAGGTTGCAGGTGTGGGAATGGGAGCTAGGGAGGGACCAGTGGGGTCAATGACATGTATGGTTGGAGGGTGTGTAGGCCTGGATGAAGCCAGTTGACAGAGAAGATTTTCAGTGTTGGCAGTCAGTCATGGAGGAGATGTTTTTTGGTCTCAGGGTAAACTTTTGCCTTTGACTAGCTGCTCTGGGCATTTCTCACAGCACCCCTTCTCAGAAACATCTGGATGTCCTTATCAGCTCCCATTTCAACCGACTCCTATAGCCATAATGGTCAGGGATGACTTGGAGGGTCCACAGGCGTGGTCCTTGTAGCCTTTGATATGGCCTAAAGTTCCAGGTCCTGTGGTCTTGGTCCTGTGTGCCATGTTCTGTGATCCCTGGTCCTCTCTGCTGTGTTCTATGGGTCCTGGTCCCCTGTGCCGTGTTCTGTGAGCCCTGGTCCCCTGTGCGGTGTTCTGTGGGTCCTGGTCCTCTGTGCCATGTTTTTTGGGTCCTGGTCCCCTGTGCCATGTTGGTTGTGCACCCAAAGGAGCCCCTCAGTTCTCATATGTCTGCTCACCTTTCATCCTGCCGTCTTTCCCACCTGGCTCTTCCTCCATCCACCTGCCATCTTTTCTTTCACGCATCACCTCTCATTCTTTAACTCCCACTTTCCCTCCTCTCTCCTACCCACCTTCCATGTGCTCACTGTGTGCACACTGGCTTACTGAGAGTTTCAGTTCAGTTTGGGCTCTGGTAACAGATCATCTGAGATGGCCAATTTTTTTAATGCATTTTAATTTTGTGTGTGTGTGTGTGTGTGTGTGTGTGTGTGTGTGTGTGTGTGTGTGTTTCTTGCCACTGCAAACAGATGCGAGATGCTTGCAGCACTTTTTGAATCTGGCTTTACATGGGTGCTGGGGAACTGAACCAGAGTTATCAGGTGTTGCAAGCATGTACCTTTAACTACTGAGCCACCTCCCCAGTTCCCTAAGATGGCTATTTTTTAAGGTAGGGTCTCACTCTAGCCAAAGCGCTATTTTTTAATGAATAGAAATTTACAAAATGTATTGCTCATGGTTCTGGAGGCTGGAAAGTGCAAGATTGAAGGGCCCACATCTTTAAGGTGTGGAAGAGAGAGAATTGAATTCCTCCAGAGGCTCATTCCGAAGATAAGCCAACTCTGATGGTAATGGCATTTGCTCATTCATGTTGGCAGTGTCCAGTGCATAAGCTTTGTGAGACACAGCTCCATATCCTGCTGTCCTAGAGGTTGTGGGGGAAGGATGTAGCTGAACACATCTCAAGACAGTGTGCCTAGAGTGCCAGGAAGGTGTGTGTGAGCTGTCACCTGGGTCCAGAGCAGGTGCTGAACTTTTTTGCCCTGGGCCATCTGGGAAGTCTTCACAGAGGAAGTGACATTTGTACACACATGTGCAGAGGCTAGAGAACTATGAGAGAATGAATGGGGTGGTGGTGCTGTGTCAGTCATAAGTCTCTCCCCTCTTAGTGGACCTCCTGGAAGCTGGCTGCCTGTCCTTGTGCCTGACTTCCCCTTTACCATCCCCATAGTCCCTCAATCCCAATCTCCAACTCCGAGAATTTGGGCCTGCCACCAGGGTAGTTGAGCCAGGAAGTCACGTACTGTGGCTGGCTCTTGGCCCTGTCCTTTTGGCTCTGTTCACCTGCTGCTCAGCCTCGGCTTTACTCCCAAGGAGGATGATGCAGGGGACAGGCCTGGCTTTGTTAGGACCCCAAGACCTGCTCCAAGCCTGTGGGCGCAGAGATGCAGGATTGGAATGTAGGGATGGGTGGGAATGGGGATGCCAGGATTTGAATGCCAAAGGGATCCTGGGTGTAGAGGTCCTGGGCTGGTGTGATGGTTAGGTTTTGTTGTCAACTTCGATCTTTTTAATTATTGGGTGGGTCTCTGAAGATGTTTACAGGAAGGCAGCCTCTCAGCAAGGGGCAGGATGTAAAGAAGCTCAAAGAAGCTAGAAGTAAACATCCTTTCCTGTGTGGGCAGTGCAGGAAGAAAATTCCAGAGACTCAGGAAGCCATTAAGTCTGGGGAAGGATTGCAAGACCCCACCCTAAGGCTATATAAAGGGGAAGAAATTCTCTCCTTGGCCCTCCTGCCTGTTTGCTGTTCTGTGTCTGTGTGTGGTGTTGGTGATGGGTTTCTCTCTCTGCTTGGACCTGTGAAAGAAGGCCAACCTCTTTTGCTGTTAGGGAACTTCCCCTCAATCTGTAATTTAAATACTTTTCTCCCATAAACTGTGCCTGGTTTGAAGATTCATCCCAGCGGCATGTGGATGACTGTGACAGATTTGGTACTAGGAGTGGGGTGATTCACTGAGATAAATCTGACCATGTGGATTTTGATCTTCTGGAACTAGTGTGTTGGAGGAATGGACATGGACTTGGTATTTGCAACTGAAGATGCCTTCCAGAGCGGTAAGCCAAGTTTTATAGAGTTTTCTGGTGAGAATTTGGAAATTCTCAGTGCAGAGAGAATTGCATTTGGAGGCTTGGCTTATGAACTTTTTATGGGGAAGGAGAGACTGCAGAAAACCTTAATAGAAGTGTGTGCCTGGGTCAAGGGGTGGATGTGTCCTACTGCCCATGCCCAGAGAGTTTGACCAAGGTTAAATTTAAGTAATGGACTGTGTGCTTGGCTATGGATATGGGACTGAGAATTTAAGATTTGAAGTTAGAAAAACCTCAAAGCAAGTTTAACTTACTGGCAGAGACTGGCTTTTGATTATGGCCCAACTGCTTTACATTGAAACAATGGAGAGATGCCTGAGGTGTTTCCACCCAGGAAGGACAGAAAGATGGACTGTGCAAACTCATTGGAAAGGAAATCGCTGAAAGGAATCTGCTCTTCAAAGTCACGTCTATTTTGTCCCTGAATTAATGACATGGCTGTGTCCTGCATACCTGGTATTGCTTTTTGGAAGCAAGAGGAATGCATGCATGGAGTGGGTCGTGAAGTGCACATGGTTCCAGGAGCCGCTGCTGAGATGTGGTATTTGGAATAGGGCATGAAGTCCCTGCTTGGCCAGTGAAGCCATTGGAAGATGGACTGTGGTTTGCAATGGAGACCCGAAGACGTTTTGGACATACCAGGACTTTGCAAGGGCTACCATGGAGCGCTGTTGGCTTGGGATGGAGGTTTCCCCAGGTACTCAACCAAGCTGGAGGGACAGAATCGGAAAATCTGGAGACTGTCAGTCACTGGTTTTGCTATGGGACTTAAACTGCAGATGTGGATGTTTGCTGATGTTTGTTGAGTTTGCCTAGGCCCAGTCTTTCCTTGTTATGTCTCATAGCAGTTGGAAATGTTTACTCTGTGCCATTATATGTAACTTGTTTTGATTTACAGAACTCTAAATTAAGGGAACTTGCCTTATGTTGAGGGGAGATTATGTATTTCCAGTTGAATCTTGTTACTGTCTTCATTTGGAAATGAGGTATGATGTAAGGATATATGGTTTGGTGTCAAGTTGACAAAGGGTGGACTTGTGATGGTTAGGTTTTGTTGTCAACTTGGAACTTTTTAATTATCTTGGGTGGGTCTCTGAGGATGTTTATAGGAAGGCAGCCTCTCAGCAAGGGGCAGGATGTAAAGAAGTTCAAAGAAGCTAGAAGTAAACATCCTTTCCTGTGTGGGCAGTGCAGGAAGGAAATTCCAGAGACTCAGGAAGCCATTAAGTCTGGGGGAGGATTGCAAGACTCCACCCTAAGACTATATAAAGGGGAAGAAATTCTCTCCTTGGTCCTCCTGACTATTTGCTGTTCTGTGTCTGTGTGTGGTGTTGGTGATGGGTTTCTCTCTCTGCTTGGACCTGTGAAAGAGGGCCAACCTCTTTCGCTGTTATGGAACTTTCCCTCAATCTGTAGTTTAAATGAATATTTTCCTCCCATAAACTGTGCCTGGTTTGAAGATTCATCCCAGCGGCATGTGGCTGACTGCGACAGCTGGGTACCACCAGCCCCCTCCCCACATCCACAGCAGAGTGGAATGGAGGAGTTGACGGTGTGTGGTCAAGGGTATCAGGGAGTGAGTTGGTGGAAAAGAATGACTCCTAGCACATTTTCCTTCTCCCATTTGCTCTGGCCCATCACCCCAGCCTGTACCCTCTGCCTGCTTGGCACAGCTTCCTCTCCTGAGGTCTCCCTTAAGCCTCCTCCTGCCCCCTTTCTCTCTGTCAGCCTCTTCACACTGTCTCTGTTCCCTGCTGTGGGTCTGTCTTGCCACTTCTCAGGTCACCTTTGGGCTCGCTCTCCCCCCACCCCCGCCACCAACAAAGGGCATCTTTATTATAAAGCAAGCTGGGCAGAATGGTGGCTGCTCTGTGCTTTGGGGTGACACTGAGTTCAGCCTGGGTTTTTTTCCTTGTGTGTGTGTGTGTGTGTGTGTGTGTGTGTGTGTGTGTGTGTGTATTTGCAAGCAGACAGACAGACAGACAGACAGACAGATAGACAGACAGACAGACAATGGGTGCACCAGGCCTCCAGGGTCTCTAGCTGCTGCAAATGAATTCCAGATGAACTCCAAATGAACGCCAATTTGTGCATCTGGCTTTACATGAGTACTGGGGAATCGAACCTGAGTCATTAGGCTTTGTAGGCAAGTGCCTTAACTGCTGAGCCATCTGTCTAGCCCTCAGCTTTGGTTTTTAAGCTGCTTAAAGGTTGTACATTAATGAACATTATTCCATAACTTCCCTGTGCCTTAGTTTCCTGCATTGCCCTAACAGCCTTTAGTGTCATATGAGGCATGTTAAGAGCATGTGATAAGGAACAGCTGTCCTCATGACCATGGTTGTTGTGATTGCTATGAATGGCTGTTCTAGACAAGGTCCTCCATGAAGTAACATGGGTCAGAGGTGTTAGGAGTATGTCAGGGGAGTAGTCCAATGGGGATGGAGGAAAAACAAGGCTGAGAGCCTCAGACTGCTGCATGTCAGATCCTAGGGTGAGGAGAGGGATGGGGTGAGGAAGGACCAGGCCTCTTCACCCTGAGGCCAGTTCAGCAAGGCTGACAGAGACCATGGGACAAGGCTGGCTTGCAGGTCTTTCCTTTGTATGGCTGTGTATTTTGCCAGTGTGGAGGAGCCCATGGGAGGCTGGGCCTCTGCAAACAGTGGGGCATTTCAGATGGGGCCTAGCCATTCCCAGCTCTGCGATAGGTAGTCAAATCTCATGTTGGTGGCCCCAGTTTAGGACATGGAAAAAGAGACAAGAGCCTGTGGTCTGGGGGTCTTTGGAGGGCTAGAAGGAATGGGGGTGACTCTGGAACCTGGAAAAAGGTGGCAGCTTGTGCCCAGGCTGTCAGGGCTGGCTTCCTGTAGTGAGGCTTCTCATCCTCTGGCTCCCTTGTGTTCCACGGCATGGTTGTGTTTGGAACAAAGGGCTGACTTCACCAGACCTCTGATCCCCTTCTCTGTTTTTCCCACTCCTTTTATCTGCTTGGATGCCTGGTGCTAAGGGGGGGGCACTGGGCACAGCACACTAGCCAGGGAGAATTGAGGGTCATTGTACTAGGCTGCTCTTCCCAAGGCCTGTGCTCTGGGGAGAATGGCAGCAGGACATGACCCCTGACCTTCTCCTTGACTGTCCTCTAGGCTGGCTGAAGTGTGGGGCAAGGGTGCCCGGTCCAGCTACCAAACTGCAGCACCATTAGGAAAATGAAGTTGGAGCAGGAACAAATGCTTCTGGGCTCTGGGCTGAGGCCATCTGTGGGCCCAGCCTGGTCAGCTCAGGCCCAGCCCGGCCAGACTGTCCCCCACCTTCACTGTCCCCTCAGCTCCCACTGCAGCTCTGGCAGACTGCATTGAGATGTGCAAGGCACCCAGACGGCCTCCTGACCCCCAGCCACTCACTATGCTAAACTAAGCAGGGCTCATTTATTCCTTTGCCTCTTAATGGAGCTGTGTGTGTGTGTGGGGATGCGTCTCTGTAGTTCTCTTGTATCCTTCTATTCAATTCCTTTCCTCCTGGTGACATTGCACACCACTTCCTGAGGCTCAGAGAGGAAGCTGTGTGGCTAAGGTAATAGGGACCTGGGGATGGGACAGATTATTACTTCCTAGCTGGGTGCCTTGAAAAACGACTCGGGGTCTCTTAGCCTCAGAGTCCTCACCTGGGAAATGGGGAGAATGGAGCTCCCTGCTCTAGGCTGCTGCAGGGAACCAGCTTCACAGAACATGCCAAGCTCGGGGACACAGTGGGTAGGCGGCACTATCTGTGCCTGCCTGCACTCTGTCCTGTTTGGCGTCTCCTTTCTCTCTTTTGTCATCCTCTGCAGTCTGAAGTCAGTCCCAGTCCTGAGAGTCTGAGGTCACCTAGGGATGGTGGAGGAGGGGACTGGATTGGGAGCTCCTCTCTGAGGGTCAGGCATAGTGGCCAATGAGCTCATAGCATTCTGGGGACTAAAAGGCTAGTGGTGAAAAAGTGTGGGGGGAGGCCAGGGGGCCCAGCCAGGCAGATCCTGTGGCAGGCATGAGTTCTACTGAAGGCAAATTTGGGAGCCTGGCTTCCATGCCTGGAAAATGGGAAGGAGGACATCCACCTTGCTGGGTTAGCAAGGAGTGGGGTAGGGGACTCAGAGATCCATTCCCAGCACATTGCGGGCGCTCAGCAAGCGTGTTTCCTTCTTCTTCTGGAAGGGTTTTCTGGTCATCTGAATAACCCCTCCATGTTCTGGCATGGCTGGCAGAGTCGCTCAGATGGGGCTGGCCATGGGAAGAACCCCGGGCTTGGAGGTCTCTCTGACATGGCAGGTGGGTTAGAAGTCAGTCAGTAATAATAATAGCGGTACCTTTAAAAAAAGTCCCCTGTCTTGCTCAGAACAGCTCTGCAAAGTGGCAGGACAGTCATGATTATGTCACTGGATGGAAGGCTGAGGACTGAAAGGTCCAGCCCAGTCTCACTGTTAGTAGAGACTCAGGTGAAGGCCAGATCTCAGACCAAGGTCTGTGCTATCCTGGGCTCATCTTAGCCACTCTCCTGCTGAGCCAGGAAGCCCTTCTGCCTGGACCTTCTAGTGGGGATGGGTCACCTTGGAAACAGGAGGTCAAGGTCTTATGTGATTAGCTAGGAGTTCTCCTGGGACCCCTACCCCAGTCTTGCCTTGAGCCTCAAAAGCATTTGCCCCTGCTCTTGGCCAGCCTTGTAGGAGGAAGAAGGTCTATGGCCACTATTTTCTTTGTGGTTGTGTTGGGGTTAAGTTGGTGGCCTCCTTGCCCAGTAACCTCTCCCTTAGTTGCTTCCAGCTGGTTGGGACTCAACTTCAACTTTCTCTCCTACCCACTGAGGGTGTGAGCACCCGCCCCCTCCCCAAGTACCCTCTCTCCTCCCTGCAGTTCCTGCCCCCCGAGGGTTTCAGCTGTGAGAACGGCCACCATCTTGCTTCCCAGACCCACTGACTGGCATTTTCAGCTCTGGGGTCTCCCCTGTCCCCTCCTCCTCTCTTCATTTATCTTCCCCTCTGGGAGCCAAAGCACTTTGTGAAGGTCTTTGTGTGGTGCTGAGCTCCCAAGCCTGCAGGGGGACAAAGGGACACCCCTCTCCCCTCTCCATTGACTACTCTTTTCCCAGGAGGCTGTGTGCTGGTGTGTGTGTGTGTGTGTGTGTGTGTGTGTGTGTGTGTGTGTGTGTCCATCCACAGTCCAACTCGATATATATTATGTGTAACTCAGGGGCAGGGAATGTTGAAAGGATTCAGGGGCACACCCTGGACTGAGTCTGAGTGTCCCTAGAAGGAGAAAGGAGGCTGAGATCCTTTGAGGAGGAAGCCATCATGCCTGGGAGTAGGTAAGACAGGACCACGCTACTCTGCAGCCTGAGAATGGATACCATTACCCCCATCAACTCCCCCTCTCTCTGTCACTGTGTCTCATTGACTTCTTCTGTTCGGTGTGTCTCCTCTTCTTTCCCAGTCCCTCCTCTGTCCCCTCCTCCTCAGCACACTCTCACTGTCCCTCATTCTCGCCCTGCTAGCTGCCTTTCCTTGGTACCTAGAGGAGGCCAGGCAGGTCCTGTCTCCACCTTTGATGCCAGTCCCAGGGCAGTTCTGCTCCCCCCTCTCCTGCATTCTATTGTCTTGACTTCTGCCCCATTCCACTCTCCCTGCCCTCCCCTCCCCACCAGCCTACAGGGCCTCCCCAGGGGTGCTGTCTGTCCCCTTGCCTGGCCAACCCAATGACCCTAAAGTAACCCTAGCTGGCTGGCTGCCTGTCAGGTCCTGGCTAAAAATAGACACATTTAGTGCCCATTTGGGCAGACTGGGGCAGTGGCAGGGGCCAGGCCACGGGGTTCCTTATGGCCTCCTTGGAACACATGTTCTCCTAGTGCCCTGGGGTCTCCCTACCACCTTTCTCCAGTGGGAATTTGGAGATCCATAGGCCCTAGTGACTCCTGGGAGGGACCCTCTGGTGCTGGCATGTGACATGGGCAGAGAGAGACAAGCCAAGAGAAGAAGTGACCCTGGAGGGTGAGTGTTGGCGGCCTGAATTCAAGTGCAGCCCAGGCCACCACAGGCACTGTGAGCTGTGCTGTGAGCCATGGGTGGTGGTCTGGGCTGCAGTTTGAGTGGGCGATGGCCAGCCTCTGTGAGCAGCCACTTCCCTACTTGGAGATTGGTGGCCTTCTAGTAGTCTGCTGGGTCAGTGGGCAACAGGACCCACAGGACCTGAAGCAGGCTCTCTAGGCTGGTGGACTTGGTCCCTCTCCAGTCCCAGCCCTCTGGTCCCTGAAATATTTCTGGCCTGTGCATGATCTGCCCATGTCCAGGCCTTCATTCCCTTGCTGGTCTCCAGAGTTTGCCCAAAATCTGGAACCTGAGACCTTTGCCAAGTCCAGGAGAGGAGAGTCCTGCCTTCTATAAGGGCAGAGCCTGTGTGGGACACAGTCTCAATTGGGGCTCTGCTGGAACCACAGACCTTGAGATTCCCAAGACTTTCAGGTTCTCCCAAAGGCTCCTCTTGTTTAATAGCATCCCATTCTTGTTTCATAGGTATGCATTCTTTCCCCTCATTGAAGGTACTGTTACTATCTTGGAGTCTTCTCCTTGCATTATACTTGCTTCCTCCAAGTGGCTGTAACTTTCTTTGACTTATTTCAAAAGCCCTCCTCAGATGCCTGGGAACCTAGGTTTTCTGCTCAATGTTAAAGGGGCTCCCAAAGATGGTAAGTTTGCCCTCAACTTCTGGGATGTGCCACTTCATGGAGGAAATTCCTGCCAGTTATCTTCAAGTCTGTCCACTTGGGCTCGTTGGATATCACAGAAGTCCCCACTTTTCTGCTAGGGGCAGGATGGGGTCTGGCTGCCACTCAGATCAGTGAACACAACACTTGTCATTCAGGCCCAGAACCTCAGCTGTGCCTGTTATCCCCAGGTCTGGGGGTGTCTCACTGTTTTTGAGGAATAGGCCTTATCTTTCTTGAGTTAGGAGAAGACCTGGATTGTGATGGCTTCATCAGGGTTCTGCCAGTTTTGCTGTCTCAGGCTCACATTCACTCTTTAGCCACCAGTCCCTGGGGAGACCGGGGGCAGCAGGCACAAATCTGGTTGCTTCCTGGCTGTTCCCCAGCTGGCTTGGTGTTCTGCATGCCTGGGCTCATGGTTTCCACTTGCCCATCACTCCCCAGCATCCTGAAGTTTGACGCTGGTTGTCAGGGGTGATCATGAAAATATTTAGCAAGTGATCCTGGGAGTGGGCTGAGAAGCAGGAGTGGAGGCCCTGTGGAGTGCTGAACTACAAGTTAGCCCTTTCCTAGCAGGACGGGGAAGCCTGGAGCCTCAGGAGGTGGGCACCATGATGGCTTGCCTGTTGGTGTAGAAGCTCAATGGTCCCCCAACTGCAGCTATGGTGCTGGGCCTGCCTGCAGGACCTCCTTTCCTGTTATCATTTCCCCTCCTCCCCCTGCAGACATTATGCTTTAATTAAAAAGGTAAAGAAAGAAGGGGGAAAATTAAAGGACCCTTGACTGCTGCTTTAGTGGGGCTTTGAGAGAGGGTGCAAAGGAAACACGGTGAGCTGTTGGTCTCTGCACACTCTGCTTCATGCTTCTGGACTCTGCGTTCTGTCTCACTCATCTGTGAATGGGGCATGGTGGAGCTGGTGAGGCTGGGTAGAGATGAGGCCAGGTAGAGGGTCATTCCTCTGGCCATGTCCACTTGGTGGGCTCTAGGTGGAGGTTCCCGACTCTCTTCTCATATCAGTTGGCCTCAAGGGGGATGGTGATTGGGAAGGCAGTGTGAGAACAGCAGCCAGGATAGACAGGCAGTAGGAACAGCCATGAGACCCCTGTCTGCCTGAAGGTGAGGGTGGACTCAACCACTTCCCCTTTGGAGTCTCTTGCTTTCCTCATTCATGGGAAGTTGCTCTTCTGAGGAGGCTGGAGGTCAAGCCTGCTGTAGGAGACCATTTGGAGAAAGTGACAACAGGAGGATTCTGGGTACCTAGATACAGACCTCAGTATGGGAGAGGCCCATTGTGATGGTTAGGTTTTGTTGTCAACTTGGATCTTTTTAATTATCTTGGGTGGGTCTCTGAGGATGTTTATAGGAAGGCAGCCTCTCAGCAAAGGGCAAGATGTAAAGATGCTCAAAGAAGTTAGAAGTAAACATCCTTTCCTGTGTGGGCCATGCAGGAAGGAAATTCCAGAGACTTGGGAAGCCATTAAGTCTGGGATAGGGTTGCAGGATCCCACCCTAAGGCTATATAAAGGGAAAGAAATTCTCTCCTTGCCCCTTCTGCTTGTTTGCTGCTCTGTGTATGTGGTGTAGGTGATGGGGTTTTCTCTCTGCTCCGACCTGTGAAAGAGGGTCCGCCTCTTTCACTGTTACTGAACTTCCCCTCAATCTGTAGTTTCAATAAATACCTTCCTCCCCCAAATTGTGCCTGGTTTGAAGATTCATCCCAGCAGCATGTGGCTGACTACGACACCCATGTCCCTAGGACAGGGATGAGGGCTTTCTCTGAGAAAGTAGGGGCTCCTGGAAGAGGTAAGGATAAGTCTCACCTCTAGGACCGCCCTAAACTGTCATTTCTAGTTAAGGCCACAGATTTAAAATCCCTGGCAAGTCATGCAGAGACTATTTTGGGAAGCTACCTAATGCATAAGCTTTTCAATGCTATAAAATATAGCTAAAAATTAAATGCCACTTTTTCAGAGGTGATTAATGGACAGGACTGATTATTCAAGGCCCTTTGATGTATAACACTTTATAAATGGAATGATTCCATCAGTAGGCAAAGGGTAATCAAAACCTGTCTAGATGGATAGTATGTAATTTCTGCACAGGTCTCTGTTTAGTAAATACATCAGTGTATAACTGAGCAGGCATGTTGCTCCAATAAAGGAACATTAAGATTATTTATTTATTTATTTATTTGAAAAATAATTCCTGGCAAGCAGCACATTTGCCTCCTCTTCTGCATCTGGGTATCATGTCAGGACTGTCATTGAGGTTCAAAACCAGCCAGGCAGCTTCAGTAGGCCCTGCTTTCCTTTTTATGGGGGTACCCACTATTCTTCTCTGTTCCTGTCCCCTACTCTTGGCCTTTGTCCTGGGGACCCAGTGGGTACAGGGCTTTATGCATCTGAGTGTTGGGGGTGAGGAGGGCACAGCAGCTTTAGGCCGGGTGAACAGAACACAGAGATTGTCCTCTATCTTCCCTGCCCCAGCCCCTTCCCATCAGCACCCCCAACCTGGGCTCTGCCTCCCATGGTCTGAAAACAAGAGGAAGGGACCATCTGGCCTAGACAGACAGATGTGAGGTTCCCTGGCTGGAAATCATTCAGAGGGATGGGACACCTGTCTGAATAGAAAGTGGCCTTGTTGTCCCCTGTGGGCTTTGCACTGTGTGTGGGCATCCACACTGTGGATGGTGGATATAGATTCTGGGTTCTGCAAGAGGATTTATACAAGGTAGGGGCTGAGTAAGAATCCGGGACTAGGAGCTGGGTTGGCCAGTCTTCTGCTGAGGTGAACAGGCACTCTACTGAGATTTTATGCTGAAATGAAAGATGCAGTTTTAGAAGAGGTTTAGGAGAGGAGCATGGGGGCAGTATTAAAACAGAGATTTCTCTGGTAGTGTGGTGTTTCATTGGGGTTTCTTTTGTATTTTTAAAATATTTTTTATTATTTTGATTTGTGAGGAGAGAGAGAGAGAGAGAGAGAGAGAGAGAGAGAGAGAGAGAGAGAGAGAGAGAGAGAGAGAGAGAATATGTGTATGGGTCCACCAGGGCCACTGCAAATGAACTCCAGATGCATCTACCACTTTGTGAATCTGACTGTCCATGGGTACTGGGGAATTGAACTTGGGCCAGCAGGTTTTCAAGCAAGTGCCTTTAACTCCTGAGCCATCTCCTCATTCCCCTCACTGGGGTTTCTACCTGTTGTCTAGTTTGAGTATTTTCTGATCCAGTCTTGGCATGTTTCGGTGCCGTGGTGGTGAGGGACTCAGGGATTATTGTTGGAGTTCCCTTCCTCTCTTCTCTGATTGAAAGGCATCCTCCAGTCCTCCTTTCTTTTTGGGCCCCAGCTTCTTCTTGTGTTCCTGTTCCATCTCTCTGGCCTGCTTGCTTCCCATCTCCTGCCAGTGCTGTTTGGTGTCCTGCCCGGATGACCGGCTCCTCTCCCTCAGTGTCCGTGCCCAACCAGCGGTATGAACTGTATGTTCCAGACATGATGCTTTGGCAGGGGCCTTTGGTTAGAGCACTGTCTGGTAGGGGAGGCAATGTGCAGCTGGCCAGGGTACCTCTTCTGGGTTTTGTTCATGACATGCTCATGCAGGGAACCTGAGGGCGCCTTGGTGTGTCAGGTTAGTGACAGGCATTTCCACATTTCATTTACTCCCCACATGAAGGTCAGGCTTCATGTCTCCATTTTACAGAGGACAAGACAATGACTCAAGATAGGGACAGTTCTCCAAGGCCACACAGCCCACGAGTGTCAGGGCCTGGATTTAGACTCTCGTCTTTTTGTGGCCTCTCTTGGGAAGTGAGAGATGAGGACAGTGAGGCTTCAGGAGGGGGTGGGCCCCAAGCTTGCCTTTCCACAGGGCCTGAAGGGGCCTTCTCCTCTCTGATCAGCTAGAGCTTAACCAGGCCTGCCCTGCCCTGAAGCTACCAGACAGACTAAGGATAGAATGTGCCAGAAGGGGCTGGAGAGACAGCTCAGCCTGCAAAGTGCTTGCCTCAAACCCTTGAAGTCCTGATTTCAATCCCCAGGACCCATGCCAGGTGTGGTAGTGTGTGCTGCATCCCAGTGCTGACGAGGCAGGAAGTGAGAGACCCTGTCTCACAGAAGATAGGTGGTGTTCCTGACAGAGGGAAGTCCTCTGGTCTCCACATGTATGTGCACACACAGGCACACACCAACATGCATCAGTGAATGAAGGAATGAATAGCAGCCAGCTAGCTAGGTAGATCAGTGTGCCAGAAGCTAGGCTCAAGTGTATCATGGAGGGTTTAGGAGCTTTGAGTTGGGGGAGGGAGGGAGCCACTTGTACCACTCAGGTGGGGGAGCTGAGGGAAATCCACACTCCCTTCGAGGAGCCTCAGCTGAGACCTGAGGAGCATATCTGAGGCAGGTCCATGTAAAGGCCTCCCATGGCTTCTCTGGGAGCTTTTTCTAGACTTGACCTCTGACTACAGTGGCTGCAGCTAAGTCCCAAAGCTTTTCAGTTCATGGGGGTTCACAGCTGCTTCTCCAGAAACTTCTGCCGTGGTCTGAGCCTAGGGGAGGCAGGCTTGCTGGGAGACACCCCCCCCACACACACCCTGCTGCTTCTGCAAACAGCAGATGTGGCTTGTTTGGGGCCTCAGTGTCCCTTGCTGGCTGGCTGAGCCCTGTGCCATCTCTCCTCTTCCTGTGCCTCCTGTGCCCTTCCTCTCCTCTGCTCTTTACAGGAGGGAGGGGATGGCCTCTTCTGGCTCTCTTTCTTCAGCTTGGCATGATCTACCCTCCCTTCTTTCTTTTGTGTGTGTGAGGAGGAGGGCTGCATGTGTAGGTGTGTGCACATGTGTGTAGAAGCTAGAGGTTGAAATCCCATGCCGTCCTCAAGCTCTCTTTACCTTATGTATGAGGCAGGTCTCTCACTTGAACCCACGGTCTAGTTAGCTATCTGGACACGGGATCTCCCGTCTGTGTCTCCCCTGTGCTGGGATTACAGGAGGGGGAGACACATTTACCTGGCAATTACATGAATGCTAGCGATTGGAACTTGGTCCTCTCTTTTCCAATGAGCCATCACCACAGACCCTTCTACCCTTCTTTCTCCATTAAAGTGGTGCTCTCACTGTTCCAGTTTGTTTACTATTTATTCATTTATTTATTTTGAGACACTGCTCAGCTTCCTCCCTTTCCCATCTTGGGTCTCTCTCTAGGAGGCCATTCCCTTCCTCTTGGCTTCCTGTCTGTTCTGTGGCCAACTGAGATCTGTCTAGATGACCCAGCTTCACCTGTCCATAGTTCCCAGACTTCTGCAAAGGCTGAAGGGGACCAGGGGACCCCTGAGGTCCTACTTCTAAGATCCTGTTCATCGCATGGCATGAACATGGAAGGGGCTCAGAAAGTGGGGTGACTGGGCTGCAGAGGTGTAGGCAGGCAATGAGCTAGGGAAGGGGGGGTCTTGGGAGGGTGGGTGGGACAGTGGGTAGACCCAAAGCGAGTGCAAAGCCTGTGTTTCTATCTGCACCTGTCTCTGTCTTCTAGAATGTCAATCCTCTGCCAGTGACTCCTGCTGTCTTTGCCTTTCTCTGTCATCTGGGTTCTTGGGCTGGGGCTTTAGGCCACCTCCCTGCCTTGGTGCCTCTCTGTGGAGTTGGGGGCCAAGCTGCCAACTGCTGGTTTCCCAGGAGGAGAGAGACTGGGGAGGCGGAGGTGGGGTGTACTGTGATTGAATTAGCGCTGATGTGGTTGGGCTTCCCAGATTGGCTCTCCCTGGCCCCCTTCCCCTGCCCTCCTTCCTCTCTCTCCTCTGCACCATCCATTCATCTCCCTCTCTCTCCCAGTTCCATCAGAATCAATTAAACAGTCCCCACTCTAATCTCATTGCGGGAGCCTGGGCTCCCTCCCCCCCAGCTGCCAGCCCAGCTTCCAGGCCTGCTGTCTCCACGCTGGGCCCTGTGAGGCAAACCCCAGGGGCAGAGGAATGACCAGGGTGACCTCAGAGCTCTTGCCCTTCCTTCCCCACCTCTGGGGTCCCCAGTAGATCGATAGCCACCATCCTGTTAGGCCTGTCCCCACTCCTCCCCCACCCAACATTTATCATGCCCGTGGCAGCTGAGTGGTGATGGAAATCATTTGGAAAGGGGCCCAGAGGACCCAGATTCTCAGCCTCGAGAGCAGGGAGGAGTGGGGGCAGGGAGGGGAGGGGGCTTGAATAACATACTGCCAGTATCTGAAGGCATTTATTGTGCAGAAGAGAGTGGCCAATCTATTCTCTTTTTCCCAGGAAGGCACACTAGGAGGAAACAGTCTGGAATTTGAGAGGAGGGATGGAGGTTAGCTATCAAGAGGAACTTCCTGCCCATCAGAGATCAGAGACCTGGGTGGTTAGTGGTGAAGAGAGAAAGAGATAGATTGGCCTCCTTGAGATCCCCCCAGGGGGACAGACCTTGTTCTCTCCCTTCTCTTGTGCTATGGAAAGGCAACGGATCAGGAATGGAGGCCTCTGCCACTAACTGGCTGATGAACCCTGGCAAACCACTGTACTGATGAGGGCCTCATGTTCCATAGAAAGCAGGGATAGGAAAGAAGTTTGTTTGTTTTTCAAGTGCTGAAAATTAGCACTGGGCATTGGGGAGCTGTTTCAGAACAGGGACGTAGGTTTCCCTATCAGAGCAGGTGGCGTGGAGACACAGAGACCTCAGTAGGCTGGCTGCAATAGAGGCAGAGCCTGAACGTGGAGATCCACCTTGGCCCAGAAGCCAAGCAGTGCTAGGGACCCAGCAGGTCTGGAAGTAGGAAGAGAGGGCCCTTGCCCTTCCTCCCTCCAATCAACCAGCCAATTTACCAAGTAGTTCATGTTTCTTGTCCACAGACCAGACCCTGTGCTAGGTACTAGGGTGACCTGTGGGCTACTGACAGGACCCTCTAGAGCTGGCTGTGTGGCAGGGAAGAAGGCAAGACTGTGACTAAGTAAGCAAATATATCAACACGGGATGGTGCCAAGTGCTTAAGGAGAGGACATATCAGTGCCACACAGGAGGACTTGAAGGACTTCAGTGGGGATGGGCAGAGGAGACTCTCCTGAGAGCCATTGTCATTGGAATCCACCTAAAGTCAGGCCAGCTCTGTAAGAACCCCTCTTCTGTGGTGGCTGGAGTGACCCAGGCTGAGTGTGAGTCCTGTACCTTGGATCTGATTGGGTAATTTACCTCTTTAGTACATATGGTGTAGAGCTGAGAGGCCCAGAGCCCAGTCTAGGAGGTGGCACTCAAGTGGGAGCCCCAGGGCTCAGGGGGATCACAGCTAGCTCTCTGAGTGTGGGCAGGTGGCAGGTGGGGACAGAGAGGGGCTTGCTGGAGCCAGAGAGCTTCATGAAGGAGAAGGGCTAGCGGGTCCCAGGGGAGCTGTGTCCGTGCATCTCTCTTTGGGTGTGAAAGTGAGACCTGGAGCCTAGGATCAGATGCCCAGGGATTCTCCCCTAACAGGAGATGCCTTTGTTCTTGCAGACAAAACCAGCCAAGGGCACTGCAGCCCTGAGGGCCTGGCACAGAGGAGGCTCTGTCCTTCACTGGTCTGTGGACCCTCCTCCTGCGGCTGTCCCAGGGTGCCTGGGCCATGACCTGTTCTCTTGTTTCCAGACACCTGTGCTTGCTCCTATGGGAAACATCTCCTTTGCTTGCTACTCTGTGGGAAAAGGGGACTTTCCTAGCCTTGGCCCTGACCTTGGGCCTACCTGGGGGAGGCCAGAGCACATATGGCCTTCACCTGACCTGGCTGAGAGGGGAACCTGTTCCCTAACCTGGGCCCAGATTTCAGCCCTTAGCCACATGGGCATTAGCAGGGTGTGTGGGTATCTGAGGGTTTTATTGTTGTTATTGCTATGATCAAATATCTGACAAAAGCACTTTATGGGAGAATGGGTTTATTTTGACTCAAGTTCAAGGGGATACAGTTCATCCTAGTGGGGAAAGTGAGGCCAGCAGAAGGGTGTGGCAGCTTTTGTGTGGCATTGCATCCATAGTCAGGAAGCAGATAGAGATGAATGCTGCTGCTCAGTGTGTGTGTTCTCCTTTATTCAGACAGGAATCCCAACTCACGGAAAGGTGCTGCCCATACTTAGGGTGTGTCTTCCCACCTCAACTCAATCTAGAAACTTCCTTACAGACATGCTCTGAGGTTTGTGTGTGTTCTAGGTGATCCTTTCACGTTAGCAATGTTAGCCATCACCCTGGGGGGAGAAGTTTCTGCTTGTTCCAGCCCTGGCTGGACCCATAGCTTGGTCCTCCATCCTGTGCCTGCCTGGAGTCTGGGGGGGGAGGTAGAGAGGAGGATCTGGGGTGTTAGGGCTGGAAGGTGGTGTCCTGGGTCTGTGGGAGCCTGAAGAAGGTCATGTCACATGAACAGTGGGACAAAGAATCCTCAGTCGTTCTCTGTATGGTGACTAGCTCTTCGAATATGTCACTGGGCTGGGAGAGGTGACCTAGATGGGGCAGTTGGGGTCACTCTGACAGATAGGACCTACCCAAAGAGGAATCCATCCCTCATACCATGCTTTAGCCTCTAATCCATGGTCCCCTGGGTCTGTACATCTAATCCATTAGTGAGGAAGTTTGTGTCTTTGTCTCTGAGGCTCAGAGACCTGGAAGGAGAGTGGGAGGAAGGGAGGGAGAAGCTTTTGTGGACTGGATGCAGTTTCTGGCACACTCTTTTGAGAAGACAAGGGGATTCAGACTGGAGGAGATCTTTCAGAACTGAAACTTTCCCTGCACAACTTTTGGCCAAAGAAGAGGGTCCTTGCTAGAACCTTCCAGGAGGTTCTGGAGTGGCTCTTGGAGGGTGTGGAGATCATGCAGCTATTATTCTCAGGATTCTGTCTCTCCCTAGAGGCTGAATTAGAACAGAGGTTTTGCAGAGGATTTCCTTGACCTCCAGGAACTGAGGCACCTGGCATGAACCTACTTGAGGCTTTGGTGGAGTACACCTGGGAATGCTAGGCCTCAGACTCTCCCCTCTCTCTGGGGTGGGTCATTGTCGTGAGGCGCCTCCTGCTGGGTAGAGACTAGAAATGAAGGGCTGTGTCTCAGCCCTGTAATGCTGGGGCTTCGGAGGGCTGGGTCCTTTCTTCACCCCCCTCCCTCCTTCCCTCCATTGGTCTCCTGGAGTGTCTCATGCTCTAAGTGCTGAGTAGACTTTAAGATCCTTTGAAGAAAATGGCCACCTTGCTTACCCGAGGCCTTGCTGCATGTTAGCCCATCCCATCCTAGGGATCTCATCTTTAAGAGTCAACAAGTGGTTCCTTTCAACTAAGCTTCATCCCGTTTGCAATAGATTAAGCTCCATTTCCTCCCATCTCATGCCAGATCTTTTTCCTGTGGTTCCAAAGTGGAGGGTGAAGGCTCCCCCAGGCCTGCCTGAAACACCTCACTGGGAACAGTGGACACGGAAAAGGCCAGTCAGCTCTTTTGTCTTTGGCCATATTAGTGAGATCACACCACTTCTTCAGGTTTCATGGTGTGTATGGGTCCCTCTTTCTTGGGGATTATCAGGGCTAAGGGGCTATAATGTCTGCCTGACTATCCACACTCCTCTTCCTTCTCTCTGGCTAGCCTCCTGTGGTCCTTCCCTCTTGGCCCTTTGCCTTGTCTGGTGTGGGCAGGGTCCAAGAAGCCTGCTCGCTGTGGGTGTGGGGAAACCTGGGGTGACTGATAGCTAGCAAGATGCTCTCAGGCCCTCAGCCTCCAAGTTGGGGATAGAGGCCCTGGGTGGATCAGGGAAGGAAGAGGACAGGGAACGCATCTCCAGGAAAGGTGGCCCTGGGGTGGGGCGAGGGGAAGCCCAGGCCGGGATTGCGGCAGTGGGAGTGGGGGCAGGGGTCTGGCAGAGCCCCTGTGGCCTGTTGCTGCGGAAGCAGCCGCAGCTCCCGCCCCTTTTCTCTCCAGGCCTGGCCGCCTGCCCTGCCTGCTTCTCGGCAGGCAGCCGCGGGCTGGGATGAAGCTTAGCGCTAGCGGCCGCTTGCTTCCCCGCTGTACTGGCGAGGTCTCCGCTAGAACCTCTGCCTTTGTCTGCCCAGTTCTCTGCCCTTCTCCTCTCCCCCAGCCCATGGTCCTAGTGTGCTAACCCCAAACACTGTACCATGTATGTACCCCTATACATGGATGTCGTGAATCTGGGTCCGGGGGCGACGACAGGGCAGCCGAGTGCAAACGGGAAGAGGAGCGCGCGGCATCCCAGCATCAGGGAAGCGCGCGGTCCTTCCAACCTGTTGGGGTGCTTTGCATCCTTGGGGAGCCCTCACTGCTTGCGCGGGTTGGAGAGAGAGTCCCGGGGAGGAGGGTGTGGCCAGGGACAGCGGCTGCAGGTTATTCAGCATCCCGAGCACGCCGGGAGCACCGAGGTTTCCGTTGGACGGTGGAAGCCGGCAGCCCCCGTTTAAGTGAATCGCATTATGCTCTGGGGAGCGGCGTGGGGATCCGAGCGAGGCCTGGAGGGCGTCCACGCGCGCAACCCGCAGCGCTCAGCACCATGCCGCCGTTCCTTCCCGCAGGCGGACGCCCCGCGCCCGCCTGGCACCGCCTCCGCGGGTCCCGGCCCCCTCCGAAGCTGCGGGGTGCGGGCAGCGGAGGCTGGAGGCTGGCACGCCGCCGCGGAGGGAGAAGCCAGCGAGCGCCGAGGAAGTCCCCGAGGGTGCCGGCGCACGCTCCGCCCGCCCGGGGTCCCGGAGATGGAGCCGGACCAGCGCCGCGCTGGGGGTCCACCATCCAGTTCCTAGGGGGGCAGGACACCCCGGGGCTCCTTAGGGATTGAAGCCCCGGGAGACCTCGGGATCTGGGGCCTCGCCATCAGATCCCTGGTCCCCAACTCCACACCACGGCGCAGCCTGTCCGCTCGCTCGCCCGCTCGCTCTCTCGGGGCAGCCGGGCATCAACTCTCCCGGGCAACATGACTCGGCTGAGCTGGTGCTTCTCGTGCGTGATCCGCTGGGGCAAGTACCTCTTCTCCTGTCTCCTGCCCCTGCGTCTCTGCCTCCGAAGCCAGGTAATGGCACCCACTACACCTGGCCCACGAAGCCCTCCAGCCCATTCCTCCTCCCCCAACCCCCTCGGCTTGTTTGATTGATCAGCTCCCTTCCTTGGGGACACACCATCTTGGCGATCTTCAGCTAGGCTAGCATCAGGCTGGGGACTCCCTAGAAGCAATGGGCCATGCCAGGCGGGCTGTTATTCTCCAGTACATGTGCTCAGCATCATGGATTTGGGTCAGAAGTCAGAGGATAACACCGATTCTTAGGAGGTCCAGGGAGATTTGGGCATTGGGAATCTTTCTGGGAGTTTAAACACCCCTCTTAGATTTCTATGGAAAGAGAATTCCCGATCTTGGAAATGCACACCCACTCTGATCACCGAGGCCTCTGGAGTTAAGGTAGGGAGGTAACAAAGTGAGATGCGCACAGAGAATGGCCTCTGGTGGCTTTCAGGAAGGACGTCCCACCTATTCAGGAGGGTGGAGGGACCTGGAAACTGGATGGGGGAAGGATGGGTTCCAGTGACAGAGCAACAGCTGGGTTCTTGGGGAGGGGGTCTGACAGACTTGTTGTACTGAAGGTGGGGTGTCTGGTGGAGCAGCTTGCCTCTGTTGTCGCCCCTCCCCACTTCAGGGTGGGTGAGGATGGGACACGGTCCAAGTAGGGAATGTGCAACAGTGCCAGCAACCTTCATGCCTTTCTGGAGGGGCTGGAGGACCCCCGCGGCCTCACTAGAGCTTCAAGTCAGGGACTAGCTTCCAAAGGCTCAGGGTCCTCCTGGTTTTCTGAGCCACTCCCTTGGGGTGTCAGATCAACCCTCAAATGGTAGGCATAGTAGATCATTCTTGTTAAGGGTGCCAGTGATAGGGCCAGCTTGCTTGGCTTTGAATTCTGTCTCTTTGTTACTAGTTGAAGATCTGGGCAAGTTATATAACCTGCCTGTATTAGTTTTCTCATCTGTAAAATGGGGATATTAAAAAATATTGACATCATTAGATTACTGTATTGAGTAGTTCAATAATGTGCCCATTCTGGAAAAGGTTTTCAATGAAAAGTAAGGATGTTTTTATTAGCATTAACTGCCCCTTTTCGTTTATTCATTTTCAAGCAGAGAGATACAGAGAGAGAGAGAGAGAGAGAGAGAGAGAGAGAGAGAGAGAGAGAGAGAGAGAGAGAACCAGGGCCACCGCCTTGTGGGTCTGGCTTATGTGGGTCCTGGGGAATTGAACTGAACTCAGGCAGGCACTGGAGGCAAGTGCCTTAACCGCTGAGCCATCCAGCCCTAACTGTCCCTTTTCAACAGGGACTTCCCTCTTGCCTTTTTAAGGCAGACTAAGCATGGAAAGATTTTCCCCAGTATCCATTGTTCCCTTCTCCTACTCCTTTGGGAGCTTGAGCAACTTTTCACAGGTACTGCCTCTGAGCCTCGGTTTCCCTCTCTGCCTTTCCGCAGTGGGGAAAGGCGCCAGCAGGCTTCTGCTCTAGTCACCCAAGATATGCTTTGAAATCTTCCAGCAAAATGCATCATCCCTGGGGATTGGCTGGGAGGCAGGCGCTGCAGCTGGGAGTGCCGTGCTGGACTCCCAGCCACTTTCCCATGGGCTCTGAGTTCAGATGCTGCAGAGACGGGATTTCAGATTTGGGAACAGGCACTCTGCAGTGAGAAATGGCCAGCCAGGACAAGGTCAGTGAAGCCTGGGTTGCCCAGCAATTTCCCACCCTCACCTGCAGAGTAGGAGAGGATCCATCCACCTTGACCCACTTCCCACCTCCTCCTGGGATGTGCCTGAGCTAGGGGCTAGGGATGAGGGTGAGATAAGCAGTTGCAGCTGCCTCCTGCAGCCTGCAGCCTTTGAGGGCCCGAGTCCGGCAGGAAATTAGAACTGGGGAAGAGATCAAGATCGCGGAGCTGAGCTCCAGGAAGGAGCTTATTAAAAAGAATCTACATTGGGCCCAGACACTGTCCCCACCAGGGCACTGGTGGAGGAGAGGTGGGGGAAGGGGAGTGAGGGATGCTTGTATGTTCCTTTCTGTGTCAGCTGGGGAAACTGGGGCTTTGACAAAGCCTGGTTGTAACGCTTCCTTCCCTCCAAGAGAACATCTAGATTGTTGCAGTCCAAGGCAGCAACCTCCGTCTCAGAAGGGTGGTGAATAAGGGGACATGACAGGGCCTCTCCTAGCTTACTAGGGGCATCGGTGGGCATCAGGATGAAATGCCTGATACTCCAGGCTGGTGTTTCATGCCAGAGTTTGCTGAGTGGGGCATGGATGGGAATTGAATCCTCACTTAATCCATGCACATACTTCTGTGCCGTGAACACCCAGTCTGGTGGTATGTAGCGGCTCTGTCTGAGGTTCCAGCTCCTCAGACCTCAAAGATTGAATATCTGTGTGTGTTTTTTTTTGGGGGGGGGAAGGGTGGCACATCTTGCCTGAAAGGGAGGTCCCAGGAGCAGCAGGGCCTGACTATCTGCACCCAGATCTCTTCTGGAGTCACCATTGGGTCTCATCTTGACCCATGTTGTAGGGGCTCTGACCTTGCTTCCATCTGTGTGTCCCTACTTTCTGTCCCTCACTGAGTCAGACTTGAACCTGAACAGCTGACCCCTTCCTGGAGCTGCAGCACTAGCCCTTGGATGAGGGGGAGAGAGGACAGTTAATAATTCACTACAATATGAAAATGTAACTCCTATCCCTTGGTGACTGACTGCAGTGCCACAGACAACTCTATCCCAGAGACGGGAAATCGGACGCTCCATCAGCACGTACATCTTTGACTCACATCCTAGTCATGAGACTCCATCAAATTGCTAAACCTCATTCCCTTAGTTTCTTTTCTTTTTTAAAAACATATTTACTTATTTATTTACAAGCAGAGAGAGAGATAGCGAGAAGAGAAAGAGATAAAAGAACATGAGTGTGCCAGAGCCTCCAGCCACTGCAAGCAAATTCCAAATGCATCCTTTGTACATCTGGCTTTATGTAGGTCCTGGGAATTGAACTTGGGACCTTAGGCTTTTCAGACAAGCGTCTTAACTGCTGAGCCACCTCTTCAGCCCTTCCTTAGTTTCTTGCCCTTGTAACATGATGGTTTCCTAGGAAGCTCAAAGAGGACACACAGGTGCTGGTTAGTTACTGCTGATGTTTCCTGGGGCAGAGGGCAAGTGGCAGAGCTTAGGGGACAGAGAGTGTGGATTCAGCAGCTGGGGGCTTGGTGTGCCATGGAAATCTACATCTGGGTGTCCCTCACCTTCCTCTAGCTAGGAGAGTCAGCAGGTTGTGTAGCCCCGGAGGGAAAAGTATGGGCTGAGGATCTCAGGAAAAAGTTTAGGGTCACCTCTGGCCTATTGTGTGTATTGAACATGGTACCAGGATAATCTGGGGACTGGAAGTCATGAGATGGGAACTGTGCTCCTAATGTGACCCCTGAGAGGATGCACCACCATCCTGGAGCTCAGTGTAGTCATCTGTTCAACAAGGGCTGGGACAAGGTGAGAGGTGTCACAAAAACCAGACCCTCCCAACAGATGCTTTCTTTGTTCTTGAGAGTTGAAAACAAAACCCAACACTTTAAAAATGAGCAATTTTCATACTTTGTCAGTAGGTTTTCTATCAGAGTATAGATGTGGAACTTCTCTATTCATATCCAAAGAGATGATACTGGCCCCATGGTCCCTTCCTACTGGACTCCTTACCCATTTCACATCCTGAAGGCTTTTGTTGTGACCCTTGGACCAGCTGAGCTAAACCAGCTCTGTCTTTGTGACCTACAGGTTCTGCAATGAGTGGGGACAGGGATGGTTCAGTGTCATAATAAGAACTAGGTGAGACATCGGAAAAGACCTTTTGATGGATGTGTTTGGGGTAGGGTAGAGGGGCCTGAGGATGGGTTGGGGAGAATTGTCTTGCTCTGGGAAGCTTGGACATGGCAGAAGGTAGAGATGGGAGAGACCTTGGAGATCATCTGCCTGGCCATTTTGCAGGTGAGGAAACTGAGGAGTAGGGAAGGAGAGTCTTGCTTGGCCACCAAGACCATTAGCTCACCCTTGCACTTATGGACCCACCTTGGGTCTCTGGCAGCCTTTTCTGGCTATGAGATCGCTATTGTAGAAGTGAGGGCTGAAATGAAGATCTCTACTGCAGAAGGGAGGGCTGAAATGAAGTCTGTGTCTGCTGCCCAACTTTCTGCGCAAGGGCACTGGGGGTTGGCACAGATTGGTGGCTGGACTCCCATGCTACTACAGTCACACCCAGGACACATCTTGGGGGCCTCATCCTGTGCCTAGGCCCTGCGTGTGGTCCCCCAAGATGAGAAAAATCTCTGGGGCATCTGCTCGCTGCTAGAGCATAGAGGCGGGGGCTGGCAGCACACAGAGAGAATCAGGTACCTGAAGAGGGGTGGGGATTGCAGGCTTGGGCAAAGGTGGCATGCAAGGCTGCCCATGCCAATTGGAGGAGACAGAAGGAAGGTCTGGGAGGCAATAATAGATTCTAACAGTAGGAAAATATGTTAGGACCTGTTGACTGATTGGCTGATTCATCCTTTTTTCAACTGGGCCCTGGCACCTGCTATATACCAGATTCAAGTGAAACAAACAGAAGGCATGTTCGCATCCAAAGAGCTCTCCTATGTGTGGATCAGGGAGGAGATATCTGTGAGGAAGAATGGGCAATAAGCCAGGAATAAGGACATTACCTAGAGATGTGTCCTGTAGAGTTTCACACATTCAATGCGGGGAGATGATGGTTAGGTAGCAGGAGGGACTTCCTGACAAGGAGGGGTTAAATACAGGAGAGACCCCTATGGGGTCTTGAAAATGTGGGATGGAGGGATTTTGAGGTAGGGTTCTTCAAAGGGGTTGTCCAGCACTAGGGTTCTTGGTTTGCATTTTTGGTCCCAGGGGAAGGGATGGTGGAGGCCCCTCAGAGTGCATGTGAGGCCAGACAAGTTGGTGTCCCTGTGACTGGGTCTTTGGCCTGATTTTCCAGCCTTTCTGAGAAGCTCCAAGGTGATTTTGCAGAACTCCTCAGATAACTGCTGGGAGGAGCATCTCCAGTGAAGGCAGCAGCCAGAGGCTGTGGGTGCAGGCAGGGGATCCAGTGAGGATGGGTGTTGGGGCTGAGCAGGACCCTTGAGCTTCTGCTGGGCTGGTGGTAGGGCCTGTCTGGGGCATGGGCTCAGCCCCTGAAGAGGGCTCTGCTCTGTGCTTTAGCCAGGGAGAGAGAGATTTGTAAGGGTGACTGTGGGCACCTTTGGAGGAGGCTGCAGGCTGACTACATGGGGAGCACGTGCCCCTTTCAGATCTAGCTGTCATTTGGACCTCAGCAGGCAGGTTTGGGAGTAGGGATCCTGGGAAAGAGCATGCAGAAGGGCCTTGGGGTTATGGTGGGGAATGCAGGTCAGAAGCAGAACTTTTGCCATCCCACAGCTCCTCAGTACCTAGAGAGGATGCCGAGGGGACTCAGCTTCCTCACCCAAACTCCTTCACTCAGGTGGGCATGCCCTCTGGGAAGGATCTGAATCAAGCATCTCATGTCCTGCCTCTCTCGGTGCCATGGACAACCGTGTCTGCATAACACGGCCTTTTGTCAGATGGAGAGATGTGTTCCTCTCATTCTTGGATTGGCTAGACGGTGGGCTGGAAACCAGCACACCTGTGACGAGAGAGGTGAGCTCTGGGTCCACCCCAGGGTGCTGCTGAATGTAGCGCTGACAGACAGTAGCAGGATATGGTCCTGGTTGGGTGGGAGAGAAGCGGGGACATGGAACCCTCAGCCTATGTAGCTCAAGAGAGCAGAGCACTCACACGTGTCCAGAGGAACCCAGGGCAGAGGACTTTCTTGCTGAGTGACTCAGTCCAGGCAAATGGTCTCCAAGTGCCTACTCTGGGCGGGGCCCTGTCCTTGGCTTTGTGTGTGTTTGTGAGCTGGGCAGTGTCCTGCTGTATTCATCTCTACAGAGGGTATGGGCTAAGCCCCTGTCCTTCTCTGGACAGCTCCAAGGCAGAGCTGTGATTCACAGCTCCCACCCACCCTGACTTGGTCCAGCCAGGCCAGAGCTCAGGGGGAAAAGTGGTTTATTATTTTTTGGGGGGAAGTGGCTGGGGGGAGGTGGGTGGGTCCAGACAGTGGGGGCTGGGAGGGATTTTGTTGGATTCTTGTGCAGGGCTCCATTTAGACTCTGTACCCTGTCTTTCCCACCTCTTTGTCCCCCCTGGGCAGAGGTGGGGGGGCAGGAAGGGATGGGGTGGGGGGCAGTGTGGGGAATGGTGGGAAGGCAAGAGAGTTGGGCCCAGGAGGGGTGGAGGGAGGAGGAGGAAGTGGGGAAATGCAAACCAAATGTTGGCCCAGCGTACAGTCAAGAAAAACAGACTCTCGCGGGAGCCTACAGCGGGCTCCCTTTCAGAAGGGCAGGAAGGGCTGGGACAGATGTTTAGAGGAAAGAAAGAAAGAAAGAAAGAAAGAGGAAAAAAACTGGGATGAAATCCACAGCCTGGGGGCAGGGCCATGCCTTCCCATCACCAGCTTCTCTGGTGTCAAGGCCTGTCCTGTCCTGGGCCTGGAGCTTGCCTGTGGCAAGGGGTCTGTCTTAGCTGTGTGTATGCAAATGAGTGTGTATTCCTAGGCCAGCTCAGAGCTTGGAGGTGAGGCCAGGAAGGAGCACGGGGTGTGCAGATTGAGCGTCTCTGGATCTGTCTGTCAGCACACTGATGTTCAGGAAGGTTCTGAAGTCGTGGCTCTGCGCTGATATGCAGTGCACAGTGAAGACCCCAGATCAGGAGGAGCCCAAAGGGTCTTTCAAGAGGCTCCCAGAGGTGCTTATGTCTGGGGAGGGTGTGGCTTTGCAGGGCCCCGTCTCAGGGAGACACTCCTTGGCCCTGTCCCCTTCATGCCCCCTGCCAAGCTGAGCTTCTGACCCCCAGGCCACCAGTGGAGCCTGGAAGGAGGAGAGAAGAGAGGAGGCTGGGACAAGGGGGAAGAGGGGAGGGGAAGAGGAGGAGGGACGGAGGCGGAGGCCCAGATGCTGGCTGCGCCAGCCATAGAGGACTGTACTGCACTCCCTTCTGCCTGCTCGGTGGGTGCTGCGAGCTCAAGGGGGCCCTTTGCAGGCCCCCCGCATAGCCGAGGCTCAGGACCATCCGAAGATGACGTGGATTTGTCTGTCCTGCATGCTCTGGGTAGGTTCTACTGCTCTGAGAGCCTGGAGTTGGGGGGGGGGTTTGGGGTGAAGGGGTATACACAGAAGGATAGAATGAACACAGGACCAAGGCTCTGCTTCCATGGGTCCCTCAGGAACCCCTTCTCCTCCCGGGCCTCCATTGAGTCCAGGCTGTGAGTAGAGGAAGCCATCAGGAAGTTTCTTTCTTTTTAGAGCCTCTCCTATCCCCCCACCCTGAGGTGAACACCTTCACCCCCTCAGTGGCTCAGTGTATGAGTCTGAGGAGGGGTCAGTGGTGACGGCCTGATGGAAACAGAATAGTTTCCTGGAATCTTAAACCTGGACAAGCTGCATTGGGGGGACTTCTAGTTCTGTCACTTTTGTTCCTTCTACACTTACCTTCAGTTCCTCCTTCCATCCCTTCCTTCTTCTATAATCTTCTATCCCAGAGGACAAGACTGTGGCCCGCTCTTGCCCCTGCTCTCTTGGGAAGGCATGTGCAGGGCCTGGGGCTCCTGAGGTCTGTGGATGGGTCTGTGGACCACGTGGAGAGGGCTAAGGCTGGAGGTGGCCGTGGGCTGAGGCTCTCCAGGAGGGGGGATGGGAGAGGGCCTGCTGCTGCAGGGGGGGGGTGGAGGCGGGAAGGGACCCTTCCTCAGAGGGGCTCCTTGTGGGCTGTCGAAGTCTTGCACAGGGGTCAGGAGGGTGAGGAAGTCATCCCTGGCTGAGGGCTCTCTGGCCTCAGAGCTGTGGTTGGCATGGGGGAGGGGGCTTTAGGCCAACATCCAGATGTGGCCCTGCCTGCCCTCTCCGTGTTCCACAGTCTGTCTTTGGGAGGCCCTTCAAGCCAAGACTGAGGATTACAGGAGGGACTGAATGGCCAAGGGCCCGTAGTAGGACTTGGGTGGCTTGTGGCTAGCTAGGTATGACTGAGGAGCCTGGAGTGTCTCACTGTGATTGGCTGGGCTGCTGTTATGTGTACTCTGGAACCCTTGGCCAAGTTCATGTCTGGGCTGAGGATGCTGATAGGCAGGGAAGGAGACCTGCAGGAAGGATGCAGTTTGTTCCCAGGCATGACATGGGAAGGACTTTGATAGGTACTTCCACTGAGGTTTGGGAGAAGGGACTCACCCAGCAGGCCTCAGTTTCTCCATGGGCAGAGAAAGGGACTTGTAGAGAGGTCAGCAGAAGATGGTGTCCCAGTACTCAAGCAAGGCCCTGAGCATGTGGATGCCCTCCCTGGAAGTGGGGGCTGGTAACCAGGGCAGCTGTGGGTGATGCTCACCGAGCATCTTTAAATGAGCAGAGCCTTTCTGTTCTCTCCATCCCTTCCCCAAGATCCGCCCTTGTCCCCACTGCTGGCCCTTGTACCCTTCACCAGGGGAGGGCACATCGGGCAAAGGAAACATCCTGATGAGGTTCTGTGTGAGACAGCTCTCCTGGCATGCTTCCTCCTCCTGGGTGGGCCCTGGCTGGACCGAGGTGGATTGGTGGCAAGAGATGGAGGCATTAGTGTCACCTGTCATTGAAAGGGACATGGAGGCCATGGAGACCTTCCAGGGACTCAGCTTGGTGGTGTTAAGTGCAGAGACTTGGATACCAGGCAGAGATAGCTCAAATCCTAGCTCTACCATTTACCAGACGGGCAATGGTAGGTAAGGCAACTCTTGCCCCAAGCCTCAGTTTCCTTGTCTGTAAAGTGGGAGAGGTGGTGAGGTAGGATCAGGAGGTGAGGAAGAGGCAATGCCATTAAAGGATTGTGGGGCCCAGGCACACTGTGGGTATTGAGGAAATGGTGGTGACTTTGCACCTCCAATATGGCTCAGGGGATTCCATATACCTAGTCATGATGAGGCTGAATCTCCCTGGGAAGGGCATGGTGCGACAGGACTATGTCTGCCATGTCTCTCCTGACTGTCCAGGGACTCCACCCAGCTCTTCTGAGGCCAGGAACTGGCTGGCTCCGAAGCCTCAGGGAGGCCAGTTGAGGCAGGGTCTGGAGGGTCTTGTGCATGTGGACATGTACATTCACATGTTCTGTTTGGGGAGAGCTGCAGATGTGTCCATGAAGCCACACATCTGCAGCGCAGAGTTCTGACAGGCGCTAGGAAAGAGCGTGGCTTTACTAGCTGAGGCACATAGCTATGTATTATGCATAACTGGATTTTCTCATCGAATGCTTCCATTTGCTATTACACAGCCAAGTAGGCTTTATTTAGGAAATAATTACACGACTATTAATTGAGTGTGTTGTTGTGGGGTGGTGGAGGCAGACAGCAGCCTTTCCTTCTAGACGCCCACTGGCACTCAGGATGGAGAGGGACTCGGCACAGTCCTGGTCTTGCCCTGAGCAGGCTGTGTGGCTGAGAGCTGGTCCTTTGACTTTTCTTGGACACTGTTCTCTAAGACCACCTGCAGCTATAGACGGTGATGCTCACATTTTCCTGCCCAGTGCTAAACATAGATTTTGGTCAGAAGGGTCCCAGTGAACCCCTGAGTTCTTTGAGCAATTCTAATAAGCATCTCCCAAGCTGACTTTCTGCTCCAAACACTCATATGCATCCTTCACTTGACTAAGAGGGTGGGACCGGGCTGCAGGACCCTACCAGGGCCGACAGCTGGGGAGAAACAATACACTGTCTTTTTGAGGAGCTGAGCGGAAGTGCTGCATGCTGGTTGAGAGCATATGCCAGGTTTGATCCTGATGCTATCACTTGTTAGCTGTGTGACCATGCCTAAGTGATATACATCTCTGTGCCTTGGGCTTTTCTACTTTATCTGTAGGTCTGTTGATATTTTAAAATTTTATTTTGTACCACTCGTGATAGAACCCAGGGCATTGTACACGCCAGGCAATATTTCTGCCACTGAGTCATGGGTCCCCAGCCTGGTGGCTGGATTTTTAGTGGCCTAATCCATGGCATATGATCAAATGCATCCAGAAAGTGAGTCAGGATAGAATCTGATCTTCTGTCTATCCAGGGCTCGATCTGGGAGTTCTTCTGGGTAGAACATTCAAGATCAATGTGAATGTGGTCATAGGGAAGATGCAAAGGCACCCAAATGTGCAGGCCTCCTGCAGTGGTCAGAGCGTGACCTGCCTGAGTGCAAAGCTGGGCTCTGTTGCTGACTCGCTGTGAGGTCTCAGGAGCTTTCTGAGCCTCTATGTATCTTACCATGTACGTTTCCTTGAGTTGCATAATTTCCTTTGATGCTCACTGTGAGGTAGGAAGGGACGAACAGTCTGTTTATAGTGATGAGAAGGGGGCTGGTGAAGGAGAAGTGGCTTGTCCAAAGCCATCTGGCCACTGGGCTTAGTGTCCCTGAAAAGCAGAGAGGTCGGGTGGGGAGGGCATTAGAGCCCTGGATTGAAGGGGGTCCTGAGCCCCTGTCCATCTAGTGCTCCATAGTGTGGAGAGACTTGCTTGCTTCTAGGAGCTTCTAGCTAAGGACAAACTGATGACCCATGTGGTAAGTGGGGGCTAACCTGGACCTGGGAGGAGGGGGACTAGGAAAGCCCTCTAGAGATAGGTTCCTGCAGTTCTGATTGAGACAGGGCCTTTCTTTTAAAATTATTTATTATTTTCTTATGCATGCATGCATGCATGCATGCACATGTGTATATGGGTGCCAGGCTCTCTAGCCATCGTAAATAAATGCCAGATGCATACACAACTTTTTGCATCTGCTTTACATGGGTGCTTGGGAATCGAATCTGGGTTGGTGGGCTTTACAAGCAACCACCTTTAACTGCTGAGCCATCTCTCTAGCCCCTAGAAAACTGTCTTTCCATATATATAGAGGCTAGCCTCTATAACTGACTATGTAGCCCAGGATGGCCTTGAATATGCTGTCCCCTTTTATCTCTGCTTCCTGAGTTCTGGAGTGGCACGTGTACAACACCACACCTGGCTCAGGAGATAAATTTAAAAATTAGATTCAAAGATGATTTCTCAGAATCCAAGTGAAAATAGTTGAGGATGGAAAAGACAAGGTGATGGACTAGTATGTAGCTCTTGATCCAGGGGTCCTGACTGGCATGATGGAATGCCAGTACCCCTGTGACTGTCACCACAGGCAGCTGCAGACACCATGGTCAGAGGCCATGTTGAATGCAGGGCTTGGGGACCCTTTAGACCTGCTTTCAACAGACTTGGTGTCTAGTCTTTATTGAACATGGCTCTACTGGCATGACCCGGGGGTCTGTTCCTCAGCCTCACCTCAGGGTGTCACCATGAGGGTTAAAGAGGGGAACTGTGCCAAACCCTCCCCATGTACCTGGCTCTGTTCCTGGGCCTCAGACTGCCCACATCTCTGTGCTCTCAGGCCACAGCTGATTCGCTGATTTCACTCAGGGCAACACAGGGTTTTCATGCAGAAATGCCAGGGACTAAGTTATGAAAAAGTTGAGGGGAGGGGGGAGATACCAGTGAGAAAGAGGATAGAGAAAGGAGAGAGAAGAGAGGAAGAGGAGAAAGACAGAAGAGAAATTGGAGAGAGGGTGGAGGGGGAGGGAGGGAAGGAAGGATGGAGGAAGAGAAAGAAAAGGAGAGATAAAAGAAAGGGAGAGGAGAACAAGAAAGATGAGGGCGAATAAAGAAAGGGAAGAGAGGGGAAGAGAAAAAAGATGGAAGAGAGGAAAAAGGTGATGAAGAGCACAAGAGACCAGGAGAGAGAGTTTGATGGAAAGATATCACTTGCCTCAGGGACCTGAGTCAGTGGCTGAGGGCCACCAGGTTGGCTCTCTTCACCTTTCTCTTCTGGGAATGGAGGGATCTCAGGAAATGCCAGTGCTCTCCCCCCCCCCCCACTTCTGTGGAGATTCAGGGCTTCTTGGAGTCAGAGGCTCTCGTCAACGATGCCAGCAGCACCTGCTGTGTGAGGCTGGTGAGGGAAAGGGACCCGTGTTCTGTTCCCTCAGGTGGGCCTTGGAATGGTACCTGGGGCATACAGATGCTGCAAGGATTCTTGAGGACAGAACAGGAGACAGGCAGGCTCAACCCACTTCCCCAGAGCACTTCCTGTGTGCCGGGATGGTTGTGTCACTTGTTCCTCACTGCCACCTGTGGGCTCACTGAACTGGGCAGAGAGGGCTAAGCAGCTTCCTGGGAAGCACCCTGCCAGCAGGCAGAGGATCAGTTAGATTGCACCAAGTACCACCATGGGGATCTCTTAATTTGGGGTCTTAAATACAGAGAGCATCCCTTCAATGATGGGAGAGATACAAGATGGAAATAAACATATTTATTACATTAAGGTCTTAGGGGACTTATGATACACACACCCAGTGCCACAAGAGGTCAGGGGAACACAGAAAAGGGAAGGGAGGTTAGGCCTGTGGGCAAGGTCTTTGTTGGGACCCTGGGCCCTGTTCAAACAGGGGGACTTCTAATTAGAGAGTCTACGGCAAGCAGGCCTGGGTTACTTGAGGCTCCTGGGCATTCTGTAAGGTCCATGTGGGAGGGTCCGCAGGGTCAGTCACATGGCAGAATATTGCTGTCCACAGGGAGGTAGCCACCAGGAGGATGCTGGGTAGTCCATACTGAGGAACTAGGGTTGGGGGCTGGACTGGAACTAGTGTCCAGGGCAGCTGAGCTCTGCTGTGTGAGAAAGCTGAGCTTGTGCTTAAATGGACATCAAGGGACTCTAGCTTAGTGGCAGGGCACTTGTCTAGATGCACAAGGGTGCAGGTTCTGGCTTCATTCCCCAGTGCTGCAATAAAATAATAAAGCCGAGAGAACATGAGATGATAACTCATTACAATGGCACAAAGAAACAACTAAAGAAAGCAGGGAGACTAAGGCAGTATCGCTCCCCAAGGTGAAAGCCTGTCATTAGGGCCAGTCTGCAAAACTACCATCTTGGAACTTTCCAAACTCTCAATGTTAGGAAAGACCAAAGCCAAGCATGCACACACAGGTCTGTAATCCCAGCACTTTGGAGGTTGAAGCAAGAGGATCATTAGTTCTAGACTAAAGCAAACCCAAAGACAAATAAAAACATGGATGATGTATTCAGGTTAGAGGGTGAAGGAGAACCAGTCAGGAGTGTGATCACGCAGGTCCTGGCTGAGTCCTGAATCCAGCTGCAGTGGTCCTCCGCGAAGAGTGGGAGCTGAGCTGTGTACTGGACAGTAGGGGTGCATCCATACTGGACTTCCCAAGGACAATCAGTGTTCTGTGGTCATGTGATGTGTGATGGTGGGGATGGGAGAGAGGGGTGGGAGAGAGAGTCACACCATATGGTCAGTTGGTGATTCCAGGAGAAGGACTTATACAAGACAGTGGGGGCTCAAGGGGGAGACAGTGGTTCAGGGAAGGGGGTCTAGGAGTGCCCCCTGAGGGGAAGAACTTTAAAGAATGCCCAGAGGGGGGATGAGCAGAAAGGGAGGAAAGGCATTCCGGAAGGAGCACACAGCCTGGCAGAGACTCAAAGGGACAGCGGTAGCTGTGGCTTGGGGGATCATTGCTGCATTTAGGACAGGGATTTGGGAGTGGGTCTGGGACACTGAGATGGGCAGGTGGGCTGCTCCTCCTGCTGCTGCCAACAAGTGCAGGGTTTACCCAACACCTGGAAGTCAAGGGTGAGTGAGTCCTAGACCCCGCAGAGCTCCAGGGCTCCTGAGGCTGGCAGCGAGACTGAGGCGTAGAGGAGGGACATGAAGTGAATGGAGAGAATTAAGAGGCTAAAGTCACAGGACCTGGCAGCTTGCTGCTGGGAGGGGCTGAGAGTGACTCACATACGGCTTTCCAGCCGGGAAAACCAAGAACATGGGCAGGCCGTTAGCTGGCTGAGGGCTCCAGAGGGAGGGCACTGTGCGTAGTGAAGGTGAGGTGAGGTCAGGTGCATGGAACTCCCAGCCTAAGGGCAAGGGGACCTTGAGGGCTGGATGGCCAGGAAGCAGAGGGTGACACTGGTCTTACTTTTCAGCCACTCCTCTTTCTCATGCTTCTTGGCTGGCAGATTTCTGCCCTCTGCCCAGCAATCAGGGCTGCTTGGCCACAAGGAGCCTGATTGGGGCAGAGATGGAGGAGTTTCTTATGAAGAGTTCATGGGCTCCTTTCCTACACCATGGTCTGAAGTGCTGCCCCATGGGACAGGGAGGAACCCACAAGCAGCATTTCCCACCCAGAGCCAAGGCTGTCCAGCCAGCCATGACACGCCCCTCTAGCTGGCTGAGTGGAGGGAGGGAAGGGCTGGGGTGGCCCGAGGCCCTAAAAGCCCTCTGCTGCTGGGGGGCTCACCAGTCACTGGCTGGGCCTCTTCCCTTCCCCTGGCTCTGTTCCACGAGGGAGGCGGGACTGGAGCCACCAGGGGCCACTGCTGTGACCATGCCTTCATCTGCCCCTGAGTTTGCCCACTAATCTAGGGAGGGAAGGGCCTGGCTGTGCTCCACGTGGCTCTCTGCCACTCGTCTGGAAAACAGTGATCTTTGTCGTAACAAGCCATTGCCCTTGGACGGCATTGTGCATTTTATGGGATCATTGACTTTGTGGGGTTCGCCCTCCTCTGCCTGGACCCATAGAGCAACACGAATAGAGTGAGGAGGGCAGGGCGGTGACCACACTTGAATGTCGAAGAGCTGAGATGGCTTTTGTCTGATGGCCAGCACAGGTCATCGTGTTGGGTCCTTTCTCCAGGGACAGCTCCTTGAGGTATGAGACAGGAGGTTTAACCCACCACAGACTCTCCTTCATCCAAGTGTTGACTCCATGAACACCCCATTTCCTCCTGAGGGATGCTGAGATCCCATAGGGTTTTTACAGGCTGTCCTTGGAGGCTTGGTGTGCTCTTAGATCCTCCACTCTGCCACCCTCAGCATGCTCCTTTGTCCCAGAGGGACTGTCCTGTCCTTTCCCCTCTGTCTACAACAAACTGTCTGGTTCAAGCCCCTTATTGCATTAGGGACTTTGAGGCCCAGAGAATGCAATGAATGCTTTCAAGACCGCAAGGCATAGGAAAGCAAGTCTGCAGACTCCTGATCCAGTGCTCCTACCAGAGTCTGGCAGGGTGGGGGAGGGGTGCTCAGGGCTTCTTAGAGCCCCTTGAGGAAGGTCAGAGTATTGGAACCCATGTCTAACCTCCAGGTTCACAGTGGAGAGTTTATACACACAGGTTTCATGAGGCTGAGCAGGCAAGATGGGCAAAGTCAGGGGTGAGCTTTAAGTGGTGCTTACTTAACAGCCTGGAAGGTTCCACTCACTGCTTTCTGCTCCCTGGGTAGCAAAGATTCTTTTGGGGGACACCTCTGCCTAACTGTTCTTTGGGGGCAAAGGCTTCTTTCCCTGGCATTGGTGGAAGCGTTGGTTTGGAGTATGAGGAGTTTGGGGTGGGGAGAGCTAGAATGGGAAGATATGCCTCTTAATGGGATGAGAGAGGAAGGCTTGGGGTTCTTTTGGACTTCCTTCCTGTCTCCCTTGGATAGCTGGACCCTAACTTCTATTTCTGCACCACCCCAGGCTAGGGCTGAGGTTCCTCCTCCCTGGAATGACTGTGACAGAAATTGCCTAGGAAGGCTGCCAGTCAGTGTCTAAGATGGGAAAGGAGGGGCGGGAAGACAGCAGAATGGAGGGACTTATCTGCTCCTCCTGGTGGGGTAGAGGACTCTGAGGATTACCACTGTCTGGAAAAGCAGACCCTGGAGCTGGGGGTGGAGTGCTCAGTGAGTGCTGCTGCTCATCCTGACTCTAGGGGGTGCTGCTGGGCTCTGGGCCAAAGTCTTGGCTTGCTTCACCTCCAGGCTTCTTGTTTAAATGCTTTTTCCCTTTTTGTTTTTTTTTTCTTTTCCATTAAAAATGTTTAAAAACTTTTTATTGATAGCTTCCATAATTACAGACAATTAAAAAGCTGTGATAATTCCATCCCCACCCCCTCTTCCCCCTCTCAAATCCACCCCAACTTATCCCCTCCCCCCTCAGTCCCTATTTTGTTTCAATGTCATCCTTTTCTCCTTTTATGAAGGTCTTGTGTCTCTCTTTTTTAAAAAATATTTTTATTTATTAGTGAGGAGAGAGAGAGAGAGAGAGAGAGAGAGAGAGAGAGAGAGAGAGAGAGAGAGAAGAGAAACAGAGAGAGTGGGTGTGCCAGGGCCTCTAGCCACTGCAAATGAACTCCAGGTGCATGCACCACTTTGTGCATCTGGCTTTACATGGGTACTGGTGACTCAAACTTGGGTCATCAGGCTCTGTAGGCAAGCGCCTTAACTGCTGAGCCATCTCTCCAGCCCATGTCTGTCTTTGGAACTTTCTTCCCTCCATCCCTCCCTTCCTTTCTTAGTTCCATCCTTCATGTGTGTATGTGTGCCCTGTGTACACATATGCAGAATCCAGAGGGAGAAACTGAGGGTCCCCTCCAACTCTTTCACCTTACTTCTTTAAGACAGAGTCTTTAACTTTTTAAAATATATATTTTATTTATTTTATTTGCAAGCAGTGAGAGACAGAGAGGAGACAGACAGAAAGAGAATGGACACACCGATGCCTCCAGCCACTGCAAATGAACTCTAGATGCATGCGCCACTTTGTGCATCTGGCTTTATATGGGTGGTGGGGACTCGAACTCAGGTCATTCGGCTTTGCAAACAAGCACCTTAACCACTGAGCCATCTCTCCAGCCCAGAGTGTTTTAACTTTTCATTGACAACTTTCGTACATATAAACAATATGGTATGATCATAGTCCCCTCCCACAACCTTCCCTTTCCCCCCTCCCAAGCCCCTCCTCCACTGACTCCCTTCTTCTTTCCAACGAGTCTCTGTTATTTTGATGTCATAATTTTTTCCTCCTATTATGCAGGTCGTGTGTAGGTAGCATCAGTCACTGTGAGGGCATGAATTACTATGGCTACTTTGTGTCTGGAAGACAGTATTACAAAGCACTCTTCCCTTTCCTGTGGCTCTTAATATTCTTTCTCTTCTGCAGTGGTCCCTGAGCCTTGGAGAGTGTGATAGAGATGCTGAGAGCAACCTGGAGTTCACAGTTTTTCAGTTAGGTTGGCTGAACAGTGAGCCCCAGCAATCCCGTCTACCCCTCCCCTCAGCACTGGGGTTCTAAGCTTACACAGCCATGCTTGGTTTTTGTTTGCTGTTATCCAAGTAGGGTCTCACTCTAGCCCAGGCTGACCTCACTCTGTAGTCCCAGACTGGCCTCGAACTCACAGTAATCCTCCCAGGTACTGGGATTAAAGGTGTGCACCACCATGCCTGGATTCGCTTGCTTTCTTACATGGGTACTGGGGATCACTCTGGTCCTGCTGCTTGCCCAGCCCATTGAGTCGTCTCCCCAGTTCTGTCTTGTATTTCAAATCAATCTGAAACTTTAGAAAGGCTGCAGATACAGTACAAAGACACCCCTCCCCCGAACTTCATGAAAGCTGCTGGCATGATGTCCCGCCACAAATACTTTCCTGGCCTTTCCATAAGTATTTTTATTTACCTCATGGGACACAAACATCAACATCAGAAGCTGGCATTACTGTCTAATCCATAGAGCCATGGAGTCTTACTAGGAGTCTTCAAGATGTCCTTATGAACACCAGAAGCAGTTCTGAATCAGCCAGTGTGTTTAGCTGCTGTGTCTTCGGTCTCCATCTTCCCTCAATTTTCTTGACCTTGTCACTTGTGAAGATTCCAGACCATTGAACTTTTAGACTGTCCTCAGTTTGATGGACTTGATGTTTCCTCTTGATTAGATTCAGGT
>PVHP010006237.1:0-61301 GCA_004024765.1 Zapus hudsonius | reverse complement strand
TATTCATCCCATCATTCTCTGCGGGGCTCCATATGGATCCTCCACGGTATGACTGTGGTGGCTCATCTCTTGCCAGGATCTCAGCTTTCTGCCTACAGTCGGTTGGTAGGGTTAGATGGGCCACAACTCTCTCGTTGCATCCTGAAAAATACAAACACAATCTTCTTCAGAGTGAGATCAGTCTAGGTTAACAAATATAAACAATTCTGGATTACCTAGATTCTATTTTTAGTAGCCTCCCCATCAATCTTTCCCATAGCGCATCTTTTCTTGGGAGCCCAAGAGTACGGGATCCGGTGCCTATCGCATTGATTCCCCAGTTCCAGTCACAGGCTTCCCCTCACTAAGTGGAATATTTGGCCAAATTTAAAAGCTGTTGATTGTCTCCCCCAGGCCCAGGCTCGGAGGAGATTGCACTAGTGCTCCTTTCTTGGTTCGCTGTTCTCTCCCAGTAGGAGGTGTGGTCAGCCTACTCATTGCCGCAGTCTGTGTTTCATGCCAGTGGTCTCTGTTTACTCCAGTGTCATTGATCAACTTCCCCTGGCAGCATGTGCAATGTTTTCCAGAACTGCACTAACTACCATCTGGGGGCTGGATACCATTCTGGACCTTGAAGGGTCTCTTGATGCTGATCAATGACATTCTGTGATTTCTTCAGCAACAGGGTTTTGCCTCAGGCCTGGGGAGGTCACTCAAGAGCTTGACAGAATTCTGTCTTGTTTTTGGAACCTCATGGGTCACTTTGGTCAACAGCCTAGTGAGGGAAGGAACCGGTGGCTGGGTCCAGGGGTTGTCAGACTGATCAATTATTCACAGGCTTAGACTCTCTCCCCTACCACTCATGGCCCCTCTTGCCAGTCGACGCCTTATTTATTGAAACCAGTGCTCTCACTTGGACCTAGAGCTTGTCAATTCAGCTAATCTCACTAGTTAACTTGCCCTTGGAATCTCCTGTTTCTTCCTCTTAAGTGCTGAAATTACAAACAGGCTACCATGCTCACCTGGTATTTACATGGGTTCTGGGGATGAGAACCCACGCTTGAGTGCAAGCACTTTGCCTATTGAGCCATTTCCACAGCTCCTTAAAATATATTCTATGGGGCTGGAGAGATGGCTTAGTGGTTAAGGCATTTGCCTGCAAAGCAGGACCCGAGTTCGAGTCCCCAGTACACACATAAAGCCAGATGCACAAGATAGCACATGTGTCTGGAGTTTGTTTGCAGTGGCTGAAGGCCCTGGATTGCCCATTCTCCCTCTCTATCTGCCTCTCTCTCTCTCCCTCACATAAATAAAATATTTTTAAATATGCATTCTATAAATGTTTTTGAAGTTGTTTAAAACTTCCTGGAGTACTAACCCCCTCATCTTTGTTGACCCTGCCCCCCGCCTGCCCCCCACCTTGAAAACGCTAAGGAAACAATCCTGCTTCTAGAAATCACTTGCCTACTCTTCTGGCCTTGCTAAAGAATATATGAAGAAGTTACAAATTAAACTCGAGGCCACAGTTCTTTGACAGCTATCTCAGCTGTGGACCCCAGCTGAGGTGAATAAACCTCCTCTCTTCCACTCAAATATATACATATTTTTCTATGCCTTTGGTGTAGAGTTCTTCTCCATGTCCATAATTTATAGATTTGTACTTTTCATGGCTTCCCAAAGATCTTTCATGCTTTATTGGTACTTTTTTAAAAATTCATGGCTGTCCTTGACTGTATGACCCAATTCCTCTACATCATCTTCAAGTACTGACGTTCCTTCACATTGTCAATTCTACTGATGAGGTTTTCCACTGAGCTTCTTGAGTGACTTATTGAAGTTTTTATTTCTAGCATCCTCTCAGTTGAACTATGGTTGAGGTGTCATGTTATTCTGTTAAACTGAGAGAGCTCCCCTGAGAGTTGAAAACTATCTGTAACAACAATCACTGTCCAGGAGTAAATTTACTATGAAAACAGAGTAAGTCAATTATGCATCAAGCAGCCCTTAAATATCAATCGTTTTGTGAGTCAAGGGTCACTGACGGTGTCGTCTGTACTGATATATTATTTATTATAAGTATTAGTGGAAATAAAAAGAAAGAGGAGAAAAACATGGTGGATTAGTGATTAGCTATGTGGTCAATAAGAAGAAGAGGGGAACATAAATAGGAGAATTTTCAGAGGCTCTAGGCAGACTGAAAAGAGGGTTAAAGATATGTAATCAGATCATGTTTGTGCTTACTGTGCTTTGCACATCTGTTGGTATGGATGTGACTTCCAATTTTAATATTTCCCTTCGTTTCCCCCTTGTCGTCTGTGAGTTCTGAGGAGTGGAAATGTCTTCACTGGGAATGGAGCCTCCTAAAGCTCCTCTTCTCTTTCCTCAACCATCCAACTCCAAACCCATCTTCTCCCTTGATGTGAAGACACGAGACAATGGATCACACCAAGTTCAATGCTAGGGCACTGTCCAGAATTCCTTCCTGTACAAGCTCCCTGTGTGGAAGAAAGAAGAGCCAGCCTTGGAGGAGAGCTTGGGCAGCATTACTAGGCATGCAGGACAGGAACATACAACCCCAGAATTTCATTTCTGGTTTTCATGGTTCTGTACTTTCAGTGGAGAGAAACGGCTGCTAAATGGTGACATTGGCAGAGCCACCACCACTGCTTTCAAGATCAGGCATCCAGGGTTGTCACGGAAGATGGAGGAGGGCAAGAAGAAACGTGAGGACAGCAAAACAAAAGACAGACTAGCTGAAAAGCAAAGGTTTCTGTGGATGAGGGGCATGGTAACAGAGGAGGTGCTAGAGGAGATTGGGACCAGGTGTGTATGGATGGAGTTAAACTAGAAGAGGACTCGTTATAAAGAAGAAGGGGTTCTGTTGAAGGGGGAAGGGACAAAAGAAGGTAAAGAGAGGGGATTATGATCAAAATACATTATTTACACATATGAAAATTGTCAATGAAAAGTTTTTAAAAATAAAATAGGGTAGCCAGATGTGGTGGCACACACCTTTAATCTCAGCACTTGGGAGGCAGAGGTAGAAAGATCGCCATAAGCTAGAGGCCAGCCTGAGACTGCCTAGTGAATTCCAGGTCAGCCTGGGCTACAAGTGAGACCCTACCTCAAAAAAAATTAAATTAAAATTAAGTTTAAAAGGCCTTTAATGTTAAGGATCCATCTTTAAATTTCAATAAAAGCACTCTCTAGCATGGGACACCAAGATCTCTCAGTCCTGCCAGTACCTCTGCTTGTGTTCACCTGAGGTTTCCCATTCACCCACATTATGCCATAGTATGTCCAATCAGATTGCTTAATTACCATTTCTGTTACTTATCCAACTACTCTGTTAATCACCAAAGAACAAATTCATCTAACCTTGAGGCCCCAAAGCACTTTATCCATAAAGGATGGAAGGTCCCCAAATCTCTTGATACTCAAGGAATATTAACCTTAGTTAATATTAACCAATATTAACACATCATCTACAAAGCAATCTTGTCCTCCTCTCTTGACAGACTCTGACCTTACCCACCCACCTTTCAAGACTCAGCTCAATCCCTGCAATCTCTACTCCTCCACGAATTCCTCTTTAAAGATGCTCTTATTGCCAACATCATCATCTACAGCAATGATTTTATTCTACTCTTCTAGTTTTATATAGATATTAATTCAGCTAGATTGCAAATCCTTAGGACATGCCTCATGTTTGTCTTTAAGAATGAATAAAAATAAGAAACAAGTAACAATAATGACACCTATTACTATTTATTATGTACCAAGGACTGGTCTTGTTTATTTACACAGACTGCCAGTGAATTACATGAAAATCCTTAATGGGAGTCCTTCCTCATACTTCATTTCACAGAGGTGGAGCTGTGTATGTGTACAAATCACTAGCAGAGAAGCTCAGGAACCCAAACCTTAAGTTCGATGCCACTGAACAGAACTACAATTTAGAACCTTATAACCACCACAGTGCCTGTCCGACTTCTAAATTATTCATTATCTGATGGTTCAGGTTCAAGGATGAAAACTCCTATTCTGCAAGATTGAAAGAAAGAGAAAAGATGTGTGGATCTAGGACAGAATGAAGACCAAAAAAGGGGAAATTTTAAACCAGAAAGATTAAATGTGATTCACAGCTAACTGGAGTGGAATAAAAGTTTTCAAGAGAAAGTGAGCAAAGTATATATATATAATATCATAGTGAAACCTGTTATTTCATAAGCTACCTTTAAACATTAATTTTAAGATGCATACCAAAAAAATATCCAAGACACCCAGTGTAGAAAATTATAGCTTTGACAGAAAATATTTCCAAATAGAAATTTAAATGAAGTTTTTTAAATCAATATGAGTATGGTAAGCCATAATTCGGTTCTGTGATAATAAACTTCTCTTCTAGGAGATGTGACACTGGACCAACTGACTAGAACTCAGATGTTTGTAGCCACCTCATCACTGGCTTGTACCCAGCCTCATCTAATCCTCTGTCTTCATGGGAGGTCCAAGATAAAAAAAAAACACGGGATATGATCTCTTCCTCCAGAGACTATGGGTAAAATGTACCAAAATAGAAATGGACTTTCTGGTCATAATTCAATTTCTTTTCCAATATAAAAATCTGGTATGGTGGCGCATGCCTCATCCCAATATTCAAGAGGCAGAGGTAGCAGGATCACTGTGAGTTCAAGGCCAGCCTGAGATTACATAGAGAATTTCAGGTCAGCCTGGGCTAGAGTGAGACCCTACCTCAAAAAATATATATTTAAAAGCTAGGCTGGGCATGGTGGGGCATGCCTGTAACCTCAATACTCAGGAGGCCCAGGTGAAAGGAATGTAAGTTTGAGGATAGCTTGGGCTATATAATAAATTTGACACTAAGCTGGGCTACATAGCAAAACCCTGTCTCATAAACCAAAACCAGCAGCAGCAAAAGGGAATTCAGTGTCTCGCCAATACACAAGAATGAGAAGAAGAAAATCAAGTTGAAAATTACATCTACAAGTGATGCCCATGGTCCTAGTAGGTGTCAGCACTGTGCCCTAGCACTGTCTGCAGAGCTGCATGGAGAGCTACTTAGCCATGATGAGGGCCTGCACCAAGTAGCAGAAGCTAGTGGATACATGACTTGATCTGTATGTTTGGGAACTTGTAGAAAGCAGAGGCCTCCAACTTCCTAGATTTATATTCCATCCACTTCAGAAAGCCCTCACCCATTCTAATTCTTATTCCAGAAGTCACTTACTTCTAGTGACATTGGCATAATTAGAGAACCTCTCCAAAACTTCCCAAGCATTCTCCTCTTGTACATACAGAGTCGTTCAGAAGACTGATTCCAAGCACAGGAAGGCTTGGCTAATAATATGTCTATTTTTCAATTATTTGAGTCTTTTGTTTTCCATAAAATGATCTTTAACCTTTTATAATTTCTGTATTACAAAACAACCTTGAATTAGCTAACTTGTGCCATCTAAAGGCTATAGTGAGAACCTCTTTAAATGCCCCCATTACTAAAAGATATTTTATATCAAACTTTTTACAAAAATAAATCAGTGAAATGATTCTGAGAGGGTAAAACATAAGGCAGATAAGAAATGCTTAAATGGGTATCATTTATATCTCAAATTAAGATAAAAGGAAAAAATTACAACCTCTCAGCTCTAGTCTTAGCTCTACAGCCAACTGATAATTCTGGGGACAGTCTGGGCTACAATGAATTATAGGCCAGGCTAGGCAAATTATTTTAGCCTCTCTTTAACTCACATTTCTTATTGTAAGATTAAAAAAACATGACTTCCAAAGAAACTTGCCAAAATTTAGCTAAGTTTGTTGAAATAAAATAACTTACATTTGGAAATGTTTGCATGAAATGGATAATTTAAAGAAGGATTACTGAATTAAGAGAGAGCACATTAGAGCATTTCACTATCTTTTCTTCCTTTTGAAATAAACATTAGCGTTAAGAAGACCCTTCCTTGGGTTGGAGAGATATCTCAGTGGTTAAGGCGCTTGCCTGCAAAGCCTAACAACCCAGACCCAATTCCCTAGTACCCACGTAAAGCCAGATACACAAAGGGGCACATGTGTCTGGCATTCATTCCAGTGGCAAGAAGTCCCGGCACATCTATACTCACTCTCTATATGTCTGTCTCTGTCAAATAAATTAATAAGAATATTTTTAAAGAATGTGAAACCATTGGTTCATTATTATAAAAGAAAGAAGAGAAAATGCCTCGGGGTAGTTTTCTTCCCATGATTCTGTGAGAAAGGTCAGGACAACAAAAGGAGGAAGACCCCGGGAAGTTCAGAAGAGGAGACAGGAAGGCTAAAAACCAAGAAGAAGCAGAACGACAATAAACAGAAAAATAGGAGTCACTCTAAAATTCCACCCTCATTTCTGGAGGGAAGGGAACCAAAGCCACACGCATAAGGAAAAGTGGAGTGAGGAAGGCTCTAAGAATAAGAGGAGAGCGGTTCTAGCCTCAGGGGAAGCCCTTAATTCTCATAAGCCTTAAGTCCTGTGTGGTGATTTGGTGTGAAAGCGATGAATCCTGCAAGGCTGACTGTCATTAGAAAATAAATTCATGGCATCATTCTCCATATATCTTGGTTCTACATCCAGGTACAATCCTGAGAGTATTTATTGTTTGAGACTGAGGAGAAGAAAACAGAACAATTGTGGTTTAGGATCCCAGATGACACTCTGCTAGTATCCAAGCGAGACAACAGAGAAAGACATGGAGGGGAAGGTCTGATATAGACCTAATTAAAAGTTCAGGTAACAGGGAACTTTGGCAGTGGAGGACAGCAGTCAGTGAGACCCACTCTGGGGCAAGGGGTGAGGACCATGACCTTTGGATTGTATGGGAGCTGAGAGCTGAGTCTGATCCTAGCAGCACATTCAGTTTCCACGTCTTCCTTTCTTCTGCAGTTTACTGCATGGTATATTCTTTACTCACTGCTCTGATCAAATACCTGACAATAGACATCTTGAGGAAGGGAAGGGTTTATGTCAATTTACAGTTGAAGAGTAAAGTCCATCATGCCAGGAAAGCCTTCCTGACAGGAGCAGAAGGCCAGCTGGTCACACTGCATCCAATCAAGAAGCAGAGGACGAACAGGAAGTGGACCACCCACCTTCCCTCCCCATGACCCTCTTTCCACAGAAAGACTTCACCCCTTAAAGGTTCCACAGCCCTACCAAACAGCACCACCAGCTGGGACCAAGTGTTCGAATACATGAGTCTATGGTGTACATTTTAAATTTAAACCACATTCTGCCCCTGTCACCCATAGGCTCATGGCTATCCAAAGGCACGTAGTGTGTTCAGTCCAACTTCAACAGTTCCTGTGTTCTTCTACAGTCCCTACACTGCCAAAAGCCGAAGGTCTCTTCTGAGACTTAAGGCAATCAATCTCTTAACTATGACCCCTGTAAAGTAAAAAAATGAAATTCACATACTTCCAAGATATAATGGCACAGAGTAAGCATTCCCATTCCATAGTGGAGGAATGGAGACATGGCAAAGAAATATTGGACAAACAAAACTGAAACCCAACAGGGCAAACACCAAATCCTGTAGCTACATGTCAGGCACATTCTCAATGCATTTTAGCAATCATTTGCATTTCCTGAAAAAAATATAGCTTTAAATTGACCTTTGGAAATAACACCAGTCAGAAAGTCAGAATTCCTAAGTAGTAGTTTCAGTCAGGTAAATGGCATTTTACTTTCCAGTTCTATGATTCCACCAGGTCTTATAACCTAATGTTTAAAACTTGGTTCTGTATATAAAGTATAAACAGACAATTCCATAATCTCTCTCTTTCTCCCTCTCTCTCTCTCTCTCTCTCTCTCTCTCTCTCTCTCTCTCTCTCTCTCTCTCACACACACACACACACACACACATACACACACACACACACACACACACTCCAATTACTTCAAGACATAAGGTTCACTCCTGGCATCTTTGCCATCTGGCAAAGTGTGTAACAGGAAAGGCACATGGAGCCAAACAGAACTCAGATGCCTTGTCAAACACCCTAAGGGCAGATGTTATGGCTAAAAGTGGGTGACCCATGGTCACATCTGCAAAGAACATCAGTAATTAATTCACAAAGGGGCATCATTTATCTCCTAGTAAACTACTTCAGGGAGAAACAAAGACACACAGAAATACCTGTTGCATTGTTTATGTAAAATGCTCTTGCTGGTCCTAACTGACTGAAAAATTCAAGAAAAAAATGTGAATCTTGTTTCAAGCAAAAAATTCCAGGTTTTGTTTCTTTGGGGCCAATACGTACATATGTGTTTGGAGAAGATCGTTCTGGACCTCTGGGCCTTGTGTTGAGAGATCTAGGTGACTAGAATCTTGTGAATTGAGATTTAAAATAAGGAATTTTATTATAATAATATCCCCCATGAATCACTTCACCCTATAACTGTGCCTTTTGGCAGTGTGATTTGCTATCTGTTCTTGTGACTCGCTTTGGCTTTCGAATACAACAGTGGTAACACTGTGAAAGTTCAGACCCTGGACCTCAAGATCCTTTATAACTTCTATTTTTTGACAAATTATGAATTATTGAGTTTATTTGGGTAGAAATCACAATTTGTGGAGTTTATTTAAAGGGAATTGGGACCTGGAAAGGAAGACTAGAATGCTTTTATATGAAAACATATTTAAGAAAAGTGGAAGTGAGGGAAAAATGAGACTCAGACAGTGAAGTCAGACTGAAGCTGGGGACCACGTGGAAGACTAGGGAAACTGAGGCTTAGAGAGGGAAGTCAGACTGAAGAAAAGCTGTGGTCAAACAAAGAGCTTAAAGAAGGGGAGCACACTTGGCATTGGCTGAGGACTTTCCCATGGAGGGAGGCTAGGGAAAAGCGAGAGTGCCCACGAGGCAGATCCAGAGTGGGAATCCACCCATGGAAAACTGAGGGACCATAAAACAGATAGAGCAGGAGACTAGGATTTAGAGACAGGGTGAGGTCTCCCTTCCCCAGGGCTGGGGACCAAGACTCACACACCAAACAAGGGCGAGAGGATCTCAGAAATTGAAGAAGCTAGGAAAAGAGATAAATTCTATTTTTTTTCTCTCTCTCTCTTTCAGTACCTAGCTATTATAAAAAAAAAAAAACTACCTTGGCCTGGCGTGGTGGCGCACGCCTTTAATCCCAACACTGGGGAGGCAGTGGTAGGAGGATTGCTGTGAGTTCAAGACCACCCTGAGACTACATAGTAAATTGCAGGTCAGCCTGTACTAGAGTGAGACCCTACCTAGAAAAAAAAAAAACTACCTTGATTTTGATACTGAGGAGGGATTATGTGAAGAAAGATGTCCCAACTTTCTAACCAGATCTAGTAAAGGCCCCACATCTGGAAGTGAGATTATCTTGGACTTTTCGGTTTCAACAGACCCACTAGATGAAATGTAGGGCCATAAAAAAAGTCTGAGTAAGACCTGTGGAACTGTACAACCACTCCACAACATCATGAGAAATGATAAACTGTCACTGTTCTAAAACATGATCATTTAGGTAGTTTTTCACATAGTAACAGATAGTTGATTCAAAACTATTTCTGGACCCAAAATAAGAATGAACACGATAAGGGGTTTCCAGAAAATATCTGAAGCACTTAGGGGAGGGGAAAGGAAACATTTTAAACATACACGATATGTGAGGATGCATCTAGTCAATGTACAAATTATGCAAGAGACACCATGTAAGGATAAAATACTACATTGGTTTGCAAAAAAGTTTCCAAACTGTAGATGCTTTTAAAAAAATAATCAATTATTCATTTGTTGGTTATCTATTTCTACTTAAATCACCCAAAAGTTGAATAATTAAAAGACAGTAGTCATTGATTTTCATAAGAGTTCCTTTGGGTCATGTATATATGGGAGAGATTTGGTTCAGGTCTTGGTGTCTGGCTTCCATATCCCAAATGCTAAAAAATAAATTTGAAAGTTTATATTAAAAATTCATAGGCCATGGTATTATTTTAAATGATATTAGAATATGAAATCAGAAACTATAAAGAGTCAGGAATAGAACTAATTCTGCCTGCACCTTCAGGTAAGATATTTATTACAGGATGATTCCTTAGCAGAAACCCTTCAAGTCAGATATGTTTCAGAAATTAGAATTTTTTTAATTTTGAAAAGTTACAGCAATATATACATCAGTATTATACATTGCTCTCCAGTACTGCCAGGAATAACAACCTAAAATCAAACACATTGTTATTTTATGCAGCAGAACATATGAATTTTCAAAGTGGAATAAAAGCTTTAATTGAATCTATGTGGCTTGGGTTTTGACAATACTTTTTTAAGGCAAGATTTTGACAGGTTTTTTTATTTATAAATGTGGTGGTTTGTATGACATGTCCCCCATAGGCTATGTGTTTTGAATAACTGGTCCCCAGTTGGTGGCTATTTGGGGAAGTTGTGGAGCCTTTGGAAGGTGGAGCTTTGCTGGAGGAGATGTGTCACCAAGGATGTTTAGGTTAAATAGTCCAGCCCCACCAGGTACAAAAAACTCACTCAGACTACTTCCCTCCTGCTACTGTGACATGATGCCCAGCTACATGTTCTGCCCTGTCTCACTGCCATGAAAAAGCTTCCCCTCAGACCTGCACACTGAAATAAACCCTTTCCTCCCCTGCGCTGCTTCTGGTGTGGTGTTTCCTCCCTGCAGTGGGAAGGTAATTACCACACTGAATTCTGGGTAATGGATTGTGAGTCTGTAGAAGCCATCATCTCAGAAGAGCAGGACCTGGACTCATAGACTGCCCTGATTTCATGCTTTTGTCCCTATTTCTCAGCTTGGCCTCCTTTCAGTTGCCTTCTACTCCTTGTCAGTTTATTCCGGAATCATGGATACTCAGGGTGGATCCATTCATAAATGCATGAATTCATTCATTCATGTATACTCAGAGTGGATCCATTCATAAATTAATGAATTCATTCACTCATGGATACTCAGAGTGGAACCATTCATAAAGGCTCCTGCTGACCTATTTCTCTGCCATGGATTTTGACTTAGGGACTAGACTTTCATAGCTCCCTCATTATTCTTAGCCTCTATCTTAATGTCTGTTGCCACCATTTTAGCATTGGCAGTTTGTGGGAACTATTATGCAGTCTTAAAAGTATGCAATCTGCCACAGCTGAGCTATAGATTTTACTGAATTTGCTAACAATCAAGTCAAAAAGTGATAACCACAGACTTGAAATCCATGACATCACAATGAGGAAAATGTATTTTTTTCAAAGTGGGGGCGATATTTTTATCCATCAGATGAGCAAAAACTAAAAAGGTTGACAATACTAAAAAGGTTTTTTACAATGGCTGAGGGAATAGTGCTGTCCTATAATACTAGTGTAAGTATAAATGGTACAGCATAGAGTTTGACAAGGTTTGTCTTACTATTAGATGCCAGCATCTAGGATTCTATTAGCACTTATGAACAATTAGCATTGTTCATTAATATTACAGCATTGTTGAAATAGTGAAAAATAAAAGCAGCTGACTGTCCACTAATATAGGACTGATATTTTTAATTATCATATAACCCAGGAGTCTGAAATGTATTGACCCTGGGCTACATGAAGCTTGTAGCCAGTTTTGTGTGTGTGTGTGTGTGTGTGTGTGTGTGTGTGTGTGTGTATAGAAACCAAGAATGTTTTGAAGTTGTATGTGTATATTTATTTATTTATAGAGGAACACCTGCCACAGCACACATGTGGAAGTCAGAGGACAACAGAGGTGTCTGTGTTCCACCTTCTGTGAGACAGGGTCTCCTGCCAGACTGCAAATGAATGTTGAACTAGCTGATCTGTGAGCTTCGGGCTGTCCTGGCTCTGTCTCCCATTGTCTGAGGTACACTGGGATCATAGAAGCATGTGCCACTTTGCATATGGCTTTATGTGGGTGCCAGGAAATTAAACCCAGGCAGCAAGACTTTGCAAGGAAGCACCTTTAACCTCTGAGCAATCTCTTCAGCCATGTTTTAAAATAATTGAGGGGGAGAAATAAAAGATCAGGAGGAAAAAAAGAATACATAGCAGAAACTTGTGTAACCCAGAAAGTCTAAAATAAATACTATCTGGTCCTTAATAGAAAATGTTTGCTACAACAAAAATTATGGAACACTGACCAAATATGAAGATGAGGAGGAAATTGGAGCTGCACTGGGTGCAGGAGTGGGACTGAGAGGTCTATCCTGTGCCTATCCTAGAAATCTACCAGTGCCTCCAAAGTTAATGAAGCACTTAAAACATGGGCCTTGTTCTTTGATCTGAAATTGGTTGAAAAAGGACAGGTTAGAAGATTAACCTACTGGGAGAATCTTCTTATGCATTTACCAAAATATGGAATTTCTTATTCTGGAAATTTAGAATAATTTCAATGAGAGAAAAGATAAAAATCAATGGAAAAACTGGTACATGCCAGCAGTGTTACCTACATTAAGTATTTCAAAAATTAAATCATAGAGCTGAGGGTGCCACTCAATTAGGAGTGTGCTTGCCTGGCATGCACAAAGCCTGGGTGAGTCCCCAACACTGTATAAACCAGATGTGGTGACACATGTTTGTAATCTCAGCACTCGGAAGGTGAGAGGGCAGGAGGATTCAGAAAAGAAATGCTACTTTGAATAACTAGTAGACAAAGAGAAGCGACCAGAATCATTTGACTAAAGAGGGAACAAATGTCCCATTGATTGCTGTTGTTGTTATATTTATAGTCAAATTCTAACATACAAAATCCTACCCGTTTTCATCATGTATGGCTTTGCTTAAACCTTGGAATAGGGAAATTGATTCATTTGCCTAGTTTTCCCATAAGAGTAGCATATTTTAAAAAAAGACCTTACTTGACTCTCAGAAAATATTTTTCTTAGAAGCCTTGCAAAAGATCCTAATGATTTTCAAAGGCCAGGTCTGACTTTTTTTAAAGTGAAGTGGTTATGCAAAAGCCAAGACTGATTTTGATGAAAGCAGCTCAGCTAAGTGAAACCCCCACAATCTTACTGAGTTAGCAGAGCAGCAGAGCGGCACACCCCACGCATGGCAAGGCTTCGGTAAATCTCACTTGCATGGGGAAATAATGGCAGTTCAGATCTAAAGGAGCTTAGAGTCAAGCTTTATGCCCAAACAGAGACTCATTAAGCACACAGTGTACTAACCACAGAGTACCCTACAGGGATCAATTCAGAACTCTTGGCATATGAGATGTTAGGGCTGAACTTTTTTTATAAAGGCATGAAAAACATGAGAAGCATGCCTGTAAACTTGAGCCAACTCATAAGGCTGCAATGCCCTCCTGTTTTGGCAAGAAGTAGAAAAACGCTGAATCTTTGGGTGGTTATCTGTCCACATCATGTTATTCTGGTTTGTATATTCTGAAGTTAAAAATTAAAGATAAATCATGAATAAATTGGATAAAAAGGAATACCTTATATCAAATGCAAGCTCACTTTGCCAATTATGATCATTAATATTACTTCTCCTGCCCTGCCTAGAAAGAGACATCAGCAAGAAAGACAGATTTATCTGCCAAATTTCTTGATTGCATAGGTATTTTTTGGAGGGAAATTCTGTGTTTAAGGGACAGTGATATAAGAAAACAATGCTTGTTGAAGTAATACTATGAAAATAAAAGATAAAAGTCAGTCCAAAATAATTTTTTAATTAGAATAAACAGTGAGTGATGAAATCATACAATGATGAAATCCGTAAAGCAGGATGAGGACATGTACACAGAGGAATAGAAAGAAAAGAGAGAAGGGAGAGAAAAGAAGCAGACACAAGAAAAGTAAAACAAAGGAAAAGGAAGAAGAGTGATAAGAGCAGGGGCACACAGGACAGGAGACACAGGAGATGTTCACTGATGGGGCAAGAACACACTTGTAACATCTCAAGAGGTCCCTGAGGAATGGGACAGAATGAGCTTGGAAATATCGGTCCTTGGGTCACTTTACATTTTCATTTTCTGGCCCTCTAGTGACTGCAGAGGATAAGAATATTTACCTGTGTTTGGGTATTGAACAACCTAAGTGGCACCTTTTAAACTAGCAACATGTAATTACAGGACTTTTTCCCTAGGGAGCTACACCTGACAGAGTAAATCTCAAGGAACTGCAATAGAAAAATATGGAAGGATTGAGGAATTTTATAGAGAGCAATGTGCATAAAGGGGGATAGTGACACCCACTATGTCCCCCTTAGAGAAATGCAAGGAACTGTAGGTGCATGAAGGCATAGTCTACGTGTCAAGCAAGTTTAATAACTTGGCCTTGTGCATAATAGGAGCAAAATTAGATTCATACCTAACCCGTGCTTTTCTGACAGCGTAATTTTCTCAGTCATGCTATCCTGAAGTCATCTTAATCATGGACAGTCTAAGGAGATACCCAGGAAAGAGCACAGATAAGAAAATACTATAGGGCTGGAGAGATGGCTCAGCGGTTAAGGCACTTGCCTCCAGTGCCTAAGGACCCCGGTTTAATTCCCCAGGACCCACATAGGCCAGACCCACAAGTTGGTGGCCCTGGTTCTCTCTCTCTCTCTCTCTCTCTCTCTCTCTCTCTCTCTGCTTGAAAATGAATAAATAAAATATTTTTTTAAAAAAAGAAAATACTATAGCTTTTCACGATGTTTCCCAATGAAAATTTCACACTCAGCAGTCTTTCTTTTCTTATCTAACCTCTAAAATGCTGTGATCAGCTAGTGCCATTCCTCTGACTAGGCTACCTAATGTGCTCAAAAGCTGTTTTATAACTAACTAATATTTCCAATCAGCTGACATAAACATAAGAAGATTATTCTGAGTTTCCAAATGGAACTCAAGTAAACACATTTCCCCCTAAAATCAGGAGAGGAAGTGGAAGGGATTGAAAGTATTCGAAGGACAGAAAGGACGGACCATTGCCGGCTGGAAGATGGAAAGGGTCACATGAGACAAGTGGATTCTGCCAACATCCCAAATAATCTTGTATCCTAAAATGTAGGTGTTATTATTATTCATGTACAGTAAGACTAGCATTCAGGAGATGATTGCCATTAAAAATATAGTTTACTATAACCTCATAGCTGCCAAGAATATGGAGCAGGCATACCTCACAAGCCACATAGGGAAGCATCAGGGTTATTAGGAGACAGGATATGTTATTACAGTTTCCAAGGGCAAGTTCAGGTGACACGGGGTAAGTTTAAAATTGGCTCATTTGAATAACTTTGTTGAGTTCTGTGGAGAAGAAATTACCCCTGATTCTCTGGCACTTGTCTAGAATGCCTAGGGCAAGCAGGTAGTGGCAGAAGTGTGAGAGTCTGTGAGAAGTTAGTGTTGGATCTGGGTCGATTAAGTTCGGTGCACTCAAAGTCAATTCATTTTCTATCTCTAATTGTTGGCTGGTCCTGGGCCAGCAAAGTATTACATGTCAAAGCTTCAGAGACACAGAAAATAAAAAGTCCTGATTAATAAAACTTGGATGCAGATTCCTCCAACACCTTGCCTTTGGCTTTTCGAGAGCTGAAAACAGAAAATCTAGAGGGCAAGGACAAGACTTCTCTTGTAGATTTCAGTAAGATAACAAATGTGTATTGTTTCAAGCTGATATATTTCTTATAAACTGTTAAAGCAGCAAAAGAAAACTAATACATATGCCAAATCCTCCTTTATCTGTGTTTCTAATTAATTAATTCTCTGTGCTTTTTGCATTCGGCAGAATTTTCCACCCCTTTCACAATTACAATCATATAGAAAAAGGCTAATTACAAGGTGGTGGCCCTGGTGTGCTCTCTCTCTCTCTCTCTCTCTCTCTCTCTCTCTCTCTCTCTCTCTCTCTCTCTCTCTCTGCTTGAAACTGAATAAATAAAATATTTAAAAAAAAATAAATAAATAAAAATAAAAAAAAAGAAAAAGGCTAATTAGACAAGATATTTTTAATGACTACTTTTGGTAGGTTTCCATCGAGATAAATATAATGTGAATCTTTTAATGCCATCTTCCAGTAGAGCATGAAGGAAATTAAATCAAGATGTGCTTAAGAAATTGGTTTGAGCTGTGGACTTGAATTCTTTTGATTTTAAGGATGTATGAGATGTAATGAATACTGATCACTACAACACACACTATCTATTACCATTGGGCAAAAAAGTCATTGTGTAAAGCAAATTATGTGAACCATCCACTCCTTGAAGAGCCTGGAGGGAGCCACATTTTTGTCCCTTCCTCTCCATTGTGCTGTGAACCTAAAACTTCTCTTTAAAAAGTCAAGTCTTTTAAGTTAAAAATTCCAGAAATGAAAATGACTTTAATTTCTTTAAACCTTAATGATTGGGTATACTAGTTACTTTTCTCTTCGCTGTGGTAAAACACTTGACTAAAGCAAGTTGAGAGGAAAGATGTTTACACCAACCTATGGCCTGAGAATGCAGAACACACTGCAATGTGGCACAGACAAGCAAGTCAAGAAGTGCCCATCTGTGCAATAATGGTGCCCAACCTAGGTGGGTAATCAACAGCTGGCTTCTTGGCTATGAGATCCGCTCAGAGGCAGGGAACCCCTAGCTGGTACGGGGACCCAAAGCAACCTTGAATGGGGACCAAAAACCCCATCTCCATGGAGAAGTCTTCATTATCCATAGGTCCTCAGAAAGGCTACACCCTCCAAATGCTCACCAACCTACCAATATTTGTCTCAATTGATCAATAATAATCTCACTCTCCACTGGAGACTCTGTTTGTATCTCTCAGAAAGCAATGAGAACCAGGGACAACTGAACTCCATCCACCAAAGGGACCTGATGTGACAGGGGACACCCAAACAGGAGATGATCCATGTAGAGCCCTAACACAACCTCTAAGGAAGTGAGATGGCAAGCAAAAGAGCTATCCCCACAGCAAGGTAGATAACCTATGGAAGGACAATGGAGACAGGCACCAAGGGTGCCCAAAATTGTCAAAAACACAAATTTAGAGACTCTTACAAACCTAATAACTATGGAAAATTTGAATTCACCCACTATGACTCAGGGAAATTTGCAGAAGAGGGGGAGGAAAGAATGTAAGAGTGATGGGGGGGAATAACTAATGCATAAAAGGGAATGTCATCATGGATTCAATGGCTTTATCTAATAACCTATGATACTGAGCATATTGTTGTGTTAATATATATAATTTCAAGTCAATAAAAACGTTTTTTTTAAAAAAGAGAGGAAAGATTTATCTTGGCCCACGGTTTAAGGGGATATTCCTCCTTCATGTGGGGAAGGCATGGTGTTAGGAGAAATTCACAGCTGTGCAGTGGGTGTTTGCTCACATCTGGGTGGATTTGGAAGCAGAAAGAGAGACTGGGTCAGAATTAGAGCCAGACCATAACCTCAAACTTGAAGTCCAACCCCAGTGACCTACTTCCACCACCCAGGTAGGAGGATCGCTGTGAGTTAAGGGTTAGGAATCCATCAGTGAAATGCAAATTAAAACTACTTTGAATTCTATCTCACTCTATCAGAATGACTATGATCAAGAAATCAAATGACAGCACATGCAGGGAAGGATATGGGAAAGATGAACACTGATTCATTGTTGGTTGGAGTATAAACCAGTGTGACCACTATGGAAATCAGTATGGAGGTTTCTGAAAAGGCTAAGAGTAAACCTACCATATGAGCCAGCTGTACCACTCTGGGACATATACCTGAGGACTGCACACATTACTATCCAGATACGTCTTCATCCATGTTTATAGCTGCTCCCTTCATAATAGCTAGAAAATTGAATCAGCCCAGATGTTCATCAGATGATGAATGGATAATGAATATGTGGTATATATACACAAATGAGTTTTATTCAACTGTAAGAAAGTATGAAATTTGTAGGAAAATTGATGCACCCAGAAAAAAATTATAGAAAGTGGCCCAGGCTCAAAAGGTCAAATGCCACATTTACTCTCTCACATATGAAACCTAACTTTGAATTTTCACATGTGTATGTGTTAGAGTAAGAGGTAACAGTAGAGGCTGGAAGCCAGACAGGGGACATGAGAGGGCAGAAAAAGAGGAAGGGCTTAAGGAGGGAGGATGGTAGACTGGGGATCTAAGAATAGAGTCATAGAGAAGAGAGGGGTGGGGGAGGTCAGCCAAAACTAAAGCTCTATTACAAAGCCACAGGGAAAAGCCTACATCTTTGTTACCTAATTTAAATCTATAATTAAGAATAAAATATTTTGAGCAGAAGAGCCTTATAGGGATGGGTAATGCTACCCCCAGAAGCCACAGGAAGACCCCAGAGGCAGGAGTGGGATACCTCTAGGGACTTGGACTTCTGAAGCTCCCAAAACAATACTGGTTGATGCTAAGGCTCTTGGCTGCCCGCCAGAAGTGGATGGTAAGACCCGATCACTGAAGACACCACATGTCTGTTTCAGGACACTGAGAAATCGAGCTGGAACTGAGCTGGAAGCCTGTTCCCTGCTGGCTAGCTAGCAGTGCTGGAAAGTTCTGTGCAGACTGCTTGGGGGGGGGGGGGCAGGAGTCATCAACAGTTCCTCCCAGGAGTGGAACCTGTGAGTTTCTCAACAGACCAGCCAGACAAGATGTGCTCACTGGTGCAACAGTGACATGACTGTTACAAAGGTAACCAACTGCTCTCTGGTGGGATTTGAGGCCTGGTCCACAGGACAGAATTCATGGCTGCTTCAGAAAACCAAGTCAAAATTATAGGCCCTAGTTGGGAAGCTACTGTTGTTGTTTGACTAGATTGATATGCCATGACCATCAAATTTCCCTCAAAACATTTGTATTTATGTTTATGTCCATAGATTAGAGCTACTCTCACCTTTGGTCAGAGAAGCTTCTTTTTGCAGTTGGTGGTACCTCCTGGGTAGACTCAAAACTCATCAAAGTGCTGAGAATAAGTGACTACTCAGTGAACAATGCTAAATGAAACACCTCAATCACCCCCCTCCCAGGGCTCAGAAATATTGTAGAAGAGGATACAGAAAGAGTGTAAGAGCCAGAAGAAGGAGAGGTTTGCTTTGGAACCCTGTTCTGTACATGAGTGGTTGTGGCATTCATGACCTCACAGCCACTGCCGCTACCTGTACAAGACCTAATCTTGGACTCAACATTCTGTTATGGATAGTGGGAAAGTCGAAAAAATAGGCATTGGGCACGTAGAGAGGGCTCAGCACTTAATGCACTTGTCTTCAAAGCCTAATGACCAGAATTTGATTCCCCACTACCCACGTAAAGCCAGATGTACCAAGTGGCACATGCGTCTGGAGTCCCTAAAGGCCCTGGTACTCCCATTCTCTCTTTCTCTCTTCTAACTCTCTCTGCTTGACAATAAATAAATAAATATACTTTTTTTACAAAGGCATTAAAGTAAAAGAGGGACTAGTTGGAAAGAAGAGATTCAGTGGAACATGATCAAAATAATACAGGAAAATTGTCAATAAAAGTTTAAAAACTCAGCAAATTTGGAACAGAAGAAATCTTTGTATCTGATAAAGTTAGCTTTTCATTACTGTAACAAAACAGCTAAGATAACTAACATAAAAAGACAAGGTTCATTGTGTCTCTTAGTCTGAAGACTCTAGTTCAAAACTGGAGGTTGCAATTATTTGGACCTCTGGTGAGGAAGCACGTCTCGGTGGGAACATGTGACAAAGAAAAACCACTTACTTCATTATCCAGAAGTGAGGAGGGAGGGAAGGAAGAAGAGAACAAGAGAGTAGTGGAAAATGACAATGGTGAGTCAGTCCAGGGTACCCAATCCCTCCTTTGGGGGCATGTCCCCAGTGACCATCGTGCCTTCCTTTCACAAGGCCCTTCCTCCCAAAGGCACCAGTCCTTTCAAGTAGCACCACCCTAAGTGGTGCTCATAGACCCTTGAGGAACGTTCAACATCCCAACCAAAGCGTGGATACTTCTAAAAATATACAGCAAACTTAATTTAAATGCAGAACATTTCCATTCTGGATAAGAAACAACAAAATCTATTATGTACTGTATAAAAGCTCACAATTAGATGAGAACCTGGTTTCTTTTTCTTTTTCTTTTTTTTTTTTTCATTACTGGGCATGGAATGCAAGGTCTTGTTCATCAAGGCAAAGGCTCTACCCCTAAAATACATTCCCAGCCTGAGATAAGGCCCATTCTCTTCAAGTTGCCCATTTTAAAAGTGTGACAAGTTGTCCAGGCTGATGTGAAGTCATCTGTTTCTAATTTTACTTATTGTGACAACTGAAGAGCAACAAACCAAAAATAGTCACCGTGTTGACCAATGTCGCTCCTTACTACTAAAGCAGATAATTAGATTCATATGGGTATATATATATTAATGTTGTTCAAGAGGTGTTACAAATTCCTTTTCAAACAAGAAAGTTTATTTTCTTAACCACAAATATTTCAAAGAAGAGCTGAAAGATTTCTCAGTGGTTAAGGTGTTTGCCTGCAAAGCCTAATGGACCCAGGTTCAATTCCCTAGTACCCACATGAAGCCAGATGCACAAAGTGATGCATGCATCTGGAGTGTTTGCAGAAGCTAGAGGCCTTTGTGTGCCCATTCTTTTTCTTTGTCTGTCTCTCGGCTCTGTCTCTCTCGGCTTGCAAATAAATATTTTTTAATTCAAAGAAATCATGCCTTGTCTACATGTCACATATTCAAATTTACTCAACAAACACTTCATCAAAGGTTTCCATTATGGTCTTTTTTCACTTCTACTCAGACCAATAGTATCAACATTTATTAGGATTCCACCATATTTGTTATTTAAAGAAGAGTCAAAATGCAATGGCAATAAAATTATAATATAAATGTGACTCCAAGGTCCTAAATATTTTCCAATCTATCAAAAGTAGACTGATACTCTTCTTCTAAGGAAATAAGAATATGAAAGTTGCAAATTTTATGTTGGGAAAGAATAGAAACAAAGGCATAAAGGAGAATTGGTTGTCAAGCCTACAAAAAAACTAGGAAGAATCATACAATAGGGGCTGGAGAGATTGCTCAGCAGTTAAGGTGCTTGCCTCCAGATCCTAAGAACCCAGTTTCAATTCCCCAGCACCCAGGTAAGCCAGATGCACAAAGTGGTGCATGCATCTGGAGTTCCTTTGCAGTGGCTAGAGGCCCTAGAATGCCCATTCTGTCGCTCTCTCTTGCTCTCTCTCTCTTCCTATCTCTCTGCTTACAAATAAATAAAAATTTTTAAGATTTAAAACTCATACAAAAGCAAAAACAATTTAGGAATCTGGGCTTTTCTTATCTATATGCTTATAAACTATTAAAGTACTATTTAATTTTTTAATATTTATTTGAAGGGGCAGTAGGAGAAAGAGAGAGGAGAGGCATGCTAGGGCCTCCTGCCACTGTAAACAAGCTCCAGACATATTCGCCATTTTTTTGTGTGTGTCTTTACTTGGGTGCTGGGGATTTGAACCCTGGCCATCAGGCTTTGCAAGGAAGTGCCTTTAACCACTTTCCAGCTAGTTCAAAGGCAGCTTTGACCTTGTACCTCCGGAAGGTCTGCCTGCTCCAGAGAGAAAGAGTACATGGGGACTTGTGGGGCAATAGGAAAGAAAAGACAGAGCCAGGCATGGTGGCGCACACCTGTAATTCCTGCACTTGAGAGACTGAGTCACAACAAAAAGAAAAATCAAACATGACCAGTGAGGATCATTCCACCTTAGCTCAAACAATCTAGCTGAGGGCAACAGAGAGCCACAGGTATATTTCTAAAATAATTAGCCACAACTTCTCTTATTCAAAGTGTCAGCTCGTCTCACGAACCAACATTAAGATCAAAACCAGATGATCAGCCTATTTAAAGTCTGTTGCTCCTAAATGGGAAAAAATACACCCTAGGAGGTTTAAAAAACAATAATTATCTTGAAAAACATAAAGCTCTTTAAAGCATATATTTCACACACACACACACAAAAAAAAAAAAAAACATAGTTAACCAAAAGAAACAAAGAAGAATTAAAAGAGCCGGGTTTTGTGGTGCACAGCTTTAATCCTGGCACTCCGGAGGCCGATATAGTAGAATTGCTGTGAATTCAAGGCCACCCTGAGACTACATAGTAAATAGTAAATTCCAGGTCAGCCTGTGCTAGAGCAAGACCCTACCTCAAAAAAAAATTATACTTGACTTGAGTGGGAGGGAGGAAAAGAAAAGTGAAATAAATTGAGGTTCGTGGAGAAGAGAAATTTGAATTTTGCATGTCAGTAACTGTCCTGCTATTCTTGGGAGAGGTAAAATGAAGATCGGCCTGAAAAAAAAAAATCAGAATTGACTGGAGATGAAAGTGATGAAATTCCTTTATTAAATCCCCACAAGACGTTATGGTGCAAACTTTTGAACTCCAATTCATCTTTCCCTTATAATTTTTCTAAGTTGCTCCATGCTCATGTTCTATGCCTTGACTATCTTCAGATAACTTTGGAAACTGTCACATCTTTCAATTTTCATGTAGTGCAAACAGTAGAGGGCAGAGATGGGATTCAAGCTACTGGAGAGCTTTGTTTTCCTCACCCTGGGTCTTGGAACTGCCAGCTCTGAAGTTGGCAGCTTCAGATTTAAACATCATCATGGCTGAGATGAGGAAATGCCTCTCAGAAGGGCCACCCCAAAACCAAAAGTCAGGAATGAAAAAATGCTTGAGGAATAAACACAAGGGAATCCCTCCGGAGAACTTATCTGACCACTGGGTGGGTATCAGCTTTGTGTCATACTTGGTATGCACTGGAATTTTCTTCCTTTAAAATAACAATGATTTGCTCCTTGAGAAAGCTGTTAAGCATTCTCTCATCCTTGACAGAAACTTCAATTGGAACTATCTATTGTTCCTGGGGCTTTCTTTTAAAATGAGTCTATTTCCCAGATCTGGAGTTTAAAACATTCCCTAGTAAGAGCCACTGGATGGGGAGAAAGAAAGGAATGATGAACAACTTGTCTTGAACAAGCAGGTTGGTTTTCAGCAGCTTCAATCACTAATATTTGAGGTAACTATTGAATCCTGGGATGTCTCTCAGGAGATGCACAATCGCTACTCTTTAACCGGAAAAGCTACTCAACCTAAGAGTTGAGCAGCAAATGTGGCCTTAATACCTTCACAAGTGTTGTCCTTCTTCATGAGACCTGGAATAACTGTCATGTGGCATTTTAAAACCACACAAAGTGGGAACCTAAACCAGGAGGAGGTAGTCAGAAGTCCTGTGGGAGTGGGGATCAAATAAGAATTAAAGTCAAAAGCAGAAAGAGGACCTGAATAGGCAACAAAAGACTCCGACTTTAGGGGAACAAATCACTGAAATGTGGCTTCAAACACAAGTGTTCAACTTTTGGGCTTCTCTGGACCACACTGAAGAAAAAAAATTGTCTTGGGCCACACATTAAACAAAGATTTTTTTTTCTGGAAACTAAAGAATATAAACTGGCTACTGAATCCTGAGAAATAATAAGAGGAGAGTTCCTTTAACCAGGGAAAGCCCTCTAAAGACTTGAACACTGGTTTGCAGTCAAGCTAATGCTGGATATAAATGCTGCTTCTACCACTTACCATGTTTCTGACCTCTGAGAAGTTCACCTCACTTAGTCCCAGTTTCTCAGCTATAAAAGTGGAGGTAAAGCTGGGCGTGGTAAAGCACACTTTTAATCCCAGCCACTGGAAAGCAGAGGTAGGAGGATCACAGTGTGAGTTCGAGGCCAGCCTGAGACTATATAGTGAATTCCAGGTCAGCCTGGGCTAGAGTGAAACCCCACCTCAAAAAACAAACAAAAAAAGTGGAGATAATATTAATTTCTTCCAAAGGGTTATTATGAGAATTGTGTGTGTGTGTGTATCTGGCTCCATGAAAAGTATTAATACCTAATAAATGCTAAACTGTATCTAGCCAGTATAGTCAGGCATAGTTCATGTTTATTCGTAATTTGATCTTCCACAGTAATCCTATAGATGGCATGTTATTAGTAACCATATTTCACAGATAAGAATCTGAAACAATTTGCCTGTGTACCACTTGTGAGGAAAAAGGCATAGTTCATCCAAGTATTCTTACCATGCAGCTTATTGCTACTCTAACATGACTACTACTATTACTGTAACTACTCACTATTCATTACTACACTCCCAAGACTTTGCACACACATAGGCTAATAGGCATTCAATAAATTCCACTTGAATTGAATTCAATCCCTCAGAAAGCCAAAAAGATCTATCCAACTGTCGTAGTCAGCTCACACACCACTGGGATGAACCTCCAAACCAGGCACAGTTTATGGGAGGAAAGGATTTATTGAAGCTACAGATCCAGGGGAAGTTCCATCCTGGTGAAAGAGGCTGGCCCCTTTCACAGGTCCAAGCAAAGAGAGAAACCCATCACCAGCACCTCACACATAATAGCAAACAGGCAGCAAGATGAAGGGAGAAAAATTTCCTTCCCCTTTATATAGCCTTAGAGCAGAGGTCCTGCAACCCTATCCCAGACTCAATGGCTTCCTGAGTCTCTGGAATTTCCTTTCTGCAGAGCCCTCTCAGGGAGGGATGTTCATTTCTAGCTCCCTTGAGCTTCTTTACATCCTGCCCCCTACTGAGAGGCTGCCTTCTACTAAACATCCCCAGAGACCCAACCAAGATTACTAAAAAGGTCAAGTTGACAACAAAAGTTAACCCATCACATCAACCAAATAAACTGTGTTAATATTTACAATACCAAAAAGCATGGTTTTTTATTCAATTTTTTATTCATTTGAGTAACCTGGTAGTTTAGGTAAAGTATACTCTAATATTCATGAATGTCACAAGAAAACTGCACACCAATATTGTTTATGAATAAGATATAAAAATACTTTTTAAAAGGCTGTCAAGCTGGTCTGGTGGCCCACACCTTTAGTCCCAGCATTGAGGAGGCAGAATTATGAGAATCACTGTGAATTCTGGGCCAGCTTGGGACTATAAAATGAGTTCCAGGACGGCCTGGACTAGAATGAAACCCTACCTTGAAAAAAATAAAAAGACTATCAAACCAAATCCAGCAAAAGGTAAAGAGAATTATATACTGTAACACTGTAACCAAGTGGGATTTATCCCAGGATTGCAATGTTGTTTAACAGCTGAAAATCAATGTGGTAATCATGAGTGGCCTCCAAGAGATGACAGGAACCATTTTGTCAAATGGAAGGAAGCAAATTTGAACCATACAGAGTGAGAGACGGGGTGCGAGAGTCCATCCTGAAGACAAACCTGGTTTGTGCACCACAAGAAGCTCTGAGAGAGCTTAGATCAAGTCAGTCACCTAGTTAGAATACCAAATAAATGCCTTGTTTAAATCCTCACAAGACGTTATGGTACAAACTTTTGAAATCCAATTCATCTTTCCCCTTATAATTTTTCTAAGTTGTTCCATGCTCACGTTCTATGACTTATCTTCAGATAACTTTTTAAATTGTCACATCTTTCAATTTGCATGTAGTGCAAACAACCAAATGTCAAACCTACCATAATAACAGGATATTAAATGTGCATGAAGAAAATATGAAAGTGCTTTGCATTGTAACATCAACTTAACCACATAACAGAGTAAATATTATGTTCTTTCAACATCATAAGAGTAAACTAATGGCTCAGAAACAACATGTGGGATCTGACTAAATTAGTGTTACTATGGAAACATGATATTTTCAATTTCCTGACCCTTAGGGTTGATTTCAACACTGCAATGTGCAGCATTTTCCATTTTGCTGCTATGGTTTTAGTACAATAGACATGCATACTGCAAATCAAAATTATTAAAGGTTCTAAAACTAGGAAATAAAAGTAGGGAAAAAAGCTATATTCTCTCTTTAAAAGTTCAGTCATATGTCATCTATGGTTCATTCCATAACCCAACTCCTCATCTGGCTTGTCTTTATTTTTCCCAACAGTTTGTTGGCAGATTCACAAACTCCAAATAAATAGAATTTTTCCACTATCTAATTCTGAATTTGGCAGGGAGACTCAATGATGAATCTATTCCTACCTCAAAAAAATATTTCTTTTTTATACATTTCACTCACTCATTCTTAAGTATGTAACCCAACTTGATTGTGAAGACTGTCTCCATTATATTTCTCAGGAATGAGGCAAATGCAAGTCTCTGTATCTGAAGTGTCAAACAGGGGTAATCAGCTTTTTTTCTATCATTTTCCTTGCTGGATACCTTTCAAATCATCTGAGGAGATATACTGTAGTATTATAACTGTGAAGAGGATTTCCCTGTGTATTCTGAACCAGTAAAAAGCCCCTTATAACAGAAGACAGTGCTAGAATTCAGTGTTACTTACTTAGAATTCAGTGTTAGTAACTGATTCTGTTCTAAGTTATAAAATGCTTCACAATACACACAAGCTTTTAACCAGCTAACTAGTATGTGGTTTATAATATAAACACAAATGGCTTTCATTTCCTTCACTATGCGCAGGTAAGTGAAGAGTTATTGCTATTGAAAATGTGTTTTCTGTAGTAATATTTCTACTTAGTCCCAGATAACTCTCTACTTACCAAGTCCACCTTCTATAACAAACCTTTTTTAAAAAACAAAAGTTTTAAAAGCTTATTCATTCTCATTTGGAATGAATGCCAGGGTAGTGACACACTGTGAACCATGTTTGTTTCATGTAGGTGCCTAGAAACAACTTATAATTTCTGTTTGGAAAGACAAACCTAGGCTATACATGGCCTTTTACTGTGGAATTTGTTAGCATTTCTCTTTCAGGCATCACTTTCAGTTTATATGAGGAAACTTGTCCCCAGGACATTCTTTTAAAGGGATTGATGGATTTACACTGGATAGTGTCTCCAAATTAAGTTTTCCAAAGAAATTCTGAACATGTCACTACTCTACTCAAAAACCTTCAATGATCTTCTTTCTTTCTCCTTGGCTGCATGCTAAAGTTCCAGAAGACCCTCTACACCTCAGCATCAATTAGTGACTGAAACCTTACTTTCTGTCCTCTCTTCCCAGATTCTCCCTTCTTCCCCAAGGCAGAGAGAACTTAAAATTCCTTCTCAATGGGGGTGCTACATGCTGTGGACCAGGAAAAGCTGTGAATTGTATTCCAGTTTCTTTTTTGCCAATGGAAGTTTTATTTAAATTTTATTTTGTTTTCTCCACCATTTCTTATTCTTTGTTTTGGGTGTGGACTCTTTAAACCATTAGACTGGAAAGATTTGTATCCAGACCTGATGGTGAGGAAAAAACAACATCCAGAGAGAATGGAATTATGCTTGGATTGGATTTTGGATCATCTGGCTTTTAAAGAGGGGTTGTCAGGATTCGAGCCGAATGGCCCTGTCCTACCCCATTCTGGATGACAACTTCATGGAAGCCGCAACATGGAGGTGCAGGGGGGAAGAACGTATGGATTCCCCCAGTCCAATATTATTATATTATTAATTATTATTAATATATAGTATTAATACTATATAATTAATAAGTAATATCAGACCACAGGTATTTATTGGACTATTAGACTATGTTATTACTGTATCTACTATTAGACTATATTATATATCTATTATTATATCAGTAATATATAATAAAGTAATCTAATAGTAGACAACAACAGCATGCTCTGTTTTCTATTGATCAATCATGTTGTGTGACAGGCAACAGCTCATATCTGTACCATTTGAAGTACCCTAATTTGTCTACATTGGTCAATGTCATCCTCTCACCCTTCAAGTAGATGTTGGCTTAGTAACTTCAACCTCAGCCATTAATAGCTATTATTATTCTACCTACTGTTATTTAAAGATGGCATACTCAGAGAAAACTGGAGATCTTTCATTCAGTGACTAAATGATACAGCTGTCTTCTGGATATAAGCAAGGAAGAATTTAAATGAGGTATGGCATTTCCCCCCTGGGTATAATATGAAACCATCTTTAGGTAAAAGATGCTTGGCCAGGTAGCTATGGAAACTTTGGAGCGAAACAATATTGTTTACTGATACAGTATTTGGGGCCCAAGAAGGAATTAAATTTTATAAAGATGCAGGACATCTCAGGCCTATGGGCCAAGCAAGCTGGGAGCCGGGAGAAATAGACACACACACTGTGTTCAGGTAAAACCAGAGGATGAAGGGGGGCAAGGCAAAGAAGAGACAGCATACAAGTAACAAAGCAAGAAGGCACCCATAAACAAGGCAGGAAAGGAACCAGAAGGGGAGAGCTTACCAAAGAAGGACCAGAGAACCAGACACCAGGAGAATGAACGGCCAAGTGAGAGCTACACACATGTATATGGCCATTTATATGGAACAAATAGCCAGTTAGGATGAACCTTGTCATCAGACTCAGGTGTATATGGGAGAAACCTTATTGGTTGGTGGATTCAAGAGGCTGACCCAAGAGAGGCCATCCCCCTCCCCAGGTGTGTCACGCTGAGGAAGAAGCAAGACCCTGCTGCCAGGGAGCATCGCTTGCAGCCATCTTGGATGAGGCTGACTTAGACAAGGGTTCTAGTCCCTGGCTGACTGCCTATAAAAAAAGCTATCTTTCTTCTGTTTCTCCTTCATAATAGGTCTATAGTAATGGTTATGGAGCTATTGAGAACTCCCTAGTAGATTGGGGAGGAAAGGAAGATCACAAGAATTCTCACCTGGGATTCCAGAAATTATTGCCTCTTGTCCTCCCCTCAGCTGCAAGTGACCTTGGGGAAAAGCTAGATCATATCGGAAGTAGGTTAACTGGAAGTGGAACTCCGTGGTGCAGCCTCCCTGAGGTCGCCATCCAGGATGGGTGGGACTTCGTGTGACACAGCTGTCCTTGAGCCATCCACAGTCCTGTAAGTAACCCCTCACCCTGCTCTGTTTGTAACCCCAACAAACTCATTGGTTCACCAAAACTGGTTTCAGTGCAGCTGTTCTTTAATCTGTCATCTGAGACCTATCACATCTCCCCAGGGATAAAATTTCTCTTGATACTAGTTCACCTCCAAGATGGTGGCCAAGGATAATCCTTCCTCACAGGGTGCCAGAACTGATAGATTGATCTGATCAATAGAACAGGGCATAAGTGTTGGCATGTCACTTCTGAGATTGCATCATAATATATGTCTCTCTCTCTCTCTCTCTCTCTCTTCCCTCTCCCTCTCCTCTCTGCTGGCTCTGGGAGGAGTTACCTGCCATGAGAAGTTATTTAAGGAGGCTCATATAAAAAGGAACTGAAGCCTCCAGTAGAGACACATGAGTTCTGTTGGAAGTGGATCCAGACCCAATAAAGTCTCTAATGATCACAGCCCAGCTGACTTCTGCTTTAAAACCTCAAGAAGACCATGAGGCAGAGCCATTCAGCTAAGTCACATCTAGATTCCTGGAAGACAGAAATTGAGCTAGTAAAGGATTAATCTGCTAAAACCAGAAGGAACTTGTTATACAACAATAGGTAATGAATATACCTGGGTAACCATCTTACAGCCAAAGAGAGTAAGCTGCAGGTAGAGTACTCTGAGGATCACAGAAAAGCCCAAACTAGAACCCTAATTCACCTATGTCTACCCACTCTATCTTGTTATGTGAACCAATAGGTGTCCTTTATTTTTTAAACCAATTTGGGTTAGCTTTTCCAGTCCTTACAAATGAAAGTACACTAATGCATGATTTGTTTGAGGGAATCCAATATCCCCTGTGTCTATACTGCCTCGACCTCAGCCGGTTCACTGTATAGCATCTCTTTAGTCTCCATGTACTCTGACACCAGGTAAGCCCTGATACCATGCAAGATGTTCTTCAGGTAAAAAGCAAAACTCCTACACTTCTTTTTCTCTCACTACTATTTATTTGGTGTTTTCCACATGTACTCCTTTATCTTCGGTGGATATATGTTTAACTGTTTTGTAATGTTCTTGACAACAGAGATATTCATGGGTCCTCGAGGGAAGCAACTGTGGCTGTTTGACTAAAGGGATGGTATTCCCATTAAATTGCTCTCTAAATATCTCTATGGATGTCCACATATTAGTGCTGCTCTCGCTCTGATCAGAGGAGCTTCTGTTGGCGGCTGACAGTGACTACAGGGAGACTCACAACTCATCAAAATGCGGAGAAAGAGTGACTATTGATCGCTCAGCACTAAATGAGACATCTCATCTAAAAGACACAGGAAACACTGTAGAAGAGGGGACAGAAAGAATGTGAGAGCCAGAGAATGGGGAGAGTACTTCAGAATGTGGCTGTTGCATCGATGGCCACACAGTGAATATCATTATTTGCACGATATAGGGCCTAATTCAACTCAGTGGGAAACACACACATGCACACACGCACACACACACACACACACACACACACACACACACACACACACACACACACACACCATGAGGGAAAAAGAGACATCAAAGCAGAAGAGGAACTGGTTGGCAATAAGAAGGGATTCAGTGGAAGGAGGACAAGATAATACAATGGAGAGACCTTCTATTTAATTGTTAACTCCTCTAGTAATTATCCTACATAGCACTCCTTGAACACTGCCTATTTGGCTGGAATCTATCTGTCTATTATTGGTACCCCCAATGAATAAGTAACTACCTAGAAAATAAGCTGTGAGAAAAGGAAAACTTCAAAAGGGTTATTATTGTTGTTGGCACATAACTGATCAATTTCACTCGGATACACCAAATGGAAGATCTTTTAAATGCTATTTGGTTCCCAATATCATCCTATAAAACTTTGTATGCTTGAAAAGAATTCAAAACTATCAGTTTCAGTTATTATATTTTTTACTGTTCATGATCCATACATAATGATGCATAGCTAGTATCCATTCTAAGCACCCTAAATTCAATAGAATTCATAAAAGATGTAAAATGCCTTTCTTTCCCTCAGTAACTTCTAAAACCCACCTAGAAAAATTCATCCTTTCCTATCCCTTAGCAATACCTTAGAAATGACTTCATCAGTAAAAAGTCCAAACTGACTTAAAGCTTCACCTTAAGATCCTGCGGCCACAGGACAACCTCGGGTATCATTCCTCAGGCATTCTCCACCCTTTTTGAGACAGGGTCTTACTGGCTTGGAACTAAATAGGCTAAACTGGCTAATTAGAGAGCCCAGGGAATCTGTGTCCACTTCCCCCAGTGCCAAGATCACAAGTACATATCACTATGTTATTCTCACATGTGTTCTGAAGACCAAACTCCAATCTTCATGCTCACAAAGCAAACACTTTACCAACTGAGATATCTCCCAGCCCCAGACAAACTGGCTTTTCCAACAGCTACTTCAGTGAGAATTCCAATGAGGGCCTTCCCAAGCATAGTGTGATGGTTAGGTTTTGTTGCCAACTTGATCTTTTTAATTAACTTTGGTAGATCTCTTAGGATTTTTACAGGAAGGCAGGCTCTCAGTAGGGGCAGGATGTAAAGAAGCTAGAAGTAAACATACTTTCCTGTGTGGGCAATGCAGGAAGGAAATTCCAGAGACTCTGGACGCCATTAAGTCTGGGGAAGGGTTGTAAGACCCCCACCCTAAGGCTATATAAAGGGGAAGAAATTCTCTCCTTGTCCCTTCCTGCCTGTTTTCTGTTCTGTGTGTGATGTAAGTGATGGGTTTCTCTCTCTCCTAGGACTTGTGAAAGAGGGCTAGCTTCTTTTGCTGTTACAGAACTTCCCCTGTATCTATAGCTACAAATAAATCCTTTCCTCCCATAAACTGTGCCTGGTTTGGAAATTCATCCCAGCAGCCTGTGGCTGACTATGACACATAGTTTCCTGATACTCAAAAACTAAGTCATCTTGCTTTTCTAATGTCCCTCCATTGTTGCCCCTAGCATTACCCCTTAGCCTCTTAAACAGGATGCTGGAAAGTCTGCTCAAGTTCAACTACTTTCCATGGTGGCTTCTTGACTGTACAAGGCTCATTCAGCATCACCATGCAACCAGGTGATACAAGCTGTTTTCCCTCACTTCTCTTGACTTCATCACCCACTTCAGTTCTTCATGCCTTTACTTTCATAGGCACTAGAGTGAGATCAGCTTGTTAGATTAATAAATAAGACGTAATTTTCCTCTTTCAATCCATCTCTGTAGGTGGTCCTTGGAACACTATAGCTATGGTTTCAAAAATAGAACCACACTGTAGGCCAAAGACTCTAACCACATGTCTGTCTCTGATTGTCTAGTCAAATGCTTAATGGATTTGGCCAATCACGAGACTCCTCAGATGATGGTCAGGGGAGATCAGAGTCAGTTTGCCTCTGGCTCACAAGCTGCTTGATAGTACCTGACACCCAGGATTCAGAAATGCAAGGTTCTTGAAGCATCTTTGTCCTTAGCTTTGGATCAGTTCTGGAGTAGACAGCTAGTAGCTTTGCTCAGACACAGATGAGAGGGTGGGAACCTTGTATGGTAGGAAGAACTGGATTCTTGTCTCTGCTAATCATCGGTAGCTAATGCAATACTACTATAGCCCATGTTCATATTTTCTTATCAATTAAAAAATAACACTCTTGGGGCTGGAGAGATAGCTCAGAGTTTAAGGTGCTTGCCTGCAAAGCTTAATGACTGGGTTTGATTCCCCAGTACTCACTTAAAGCCAGATGCACAAAGTGGCACATGCATCTGGAGTTCATTTGCAATGGCTGGAAGCCCTGGTGTACCCATTTTCTGCCTCTCTTCTATCTCTCTGCTTGCAAATAAATAAATGAAAATATTTTTAAATAGCACTTTTAAGCCAGGTGTGATGGTCCATGCTTATAATCCTAGCACTAGGGAGGCTGAGGTAGGAGGACAGAGTATAGAGTAATCCTGACTTTAAAAAAAAAATAGTATTCTAGGTACTTTACCAGTAGGTTTCACACATACATGCTAAAAAAAATGGGCTAATAATGTAACTCATTATGGACAATAAATATTAAATTAAAAAAAATGGGCTAATAATTTTACTCAACATTTAGCTTATGTCTATAGAAGGAAATTCAATAAAAAGATCAGTTATGCAAGTTTCTTAGCTCTGATTTATAATTCTTACTACATGAGATAATAAAATTATTGTGAAGATTAAACGTGATCATGCATGAGAAAGGCTTGACATAGAGTACGTGGTCAATTAATCACCACACACTATATACATATGTTGAAATATCACAGTGGGCCCTATCAATAAGTAATATTTATTGCAATACTGTAAGCAGATATTGTCCTATTAGTAAGTACAAGTAATACTGATTACAATACTATAAGCAGTTATTGTCCTATTAATAAGTACAAGTAATACTTATAATACTGTAAGCAGATATATAGATAAAAAGATGCATACTTTTTAATAGTTTTTATTAAATAATTCCTTGTGTACTTGTCAATTTTAAAAAGAAGGGAAGGAAAGAAAACCTCCCTGTTTCCTGTCTTCCTATCTGCCTCAGAATCTGACTTGGCCTGGAAAAGTCTGACCCTCACTAACAATACTAAATTGGTTATTAAACAATAAATTAAACCCAGACTCTGATTGCCTTGTGAAAACTTAGTGATTCTCACATTGTAGTCTAATCATCATCACTGAGAAGTAGATAGCATACAGTGTGGTGGTCCCTGCCTCCGGAAGGTCTGTTTCAGTAGATCTTTGCACCCTACCAAGTTCCCAGGTGGGGTGACCATACTTTGAGAACTTTAACATGGTCACATGGAATCAGCACCTTGTACCCCAGCCCTGAAACTGCATCCAAGACCCCTACCCCATGACCTGGGTCTAGAGGAAAAGAATGATAAAGAATCTTCAATAAACAGGACCAGAAATGTTTACTGAAAAACAAAACAAGTGATTTCGGAGTTGTGGAAGATTGAATGTTTTGCTGTTGTTGTTTTGTTTTGTGGTTTTGGTTTTCTTTTTTCTTTCTCTTTGGAGTGAGTTCTGATTGGGTATAATTTAGGTAATTATTTTCAATCTGAAAAGAAAAGAAAGCATACCCAGGTTTCAATATGTTGGAGTTACAATAATGCTAACTCTTTAATTAAGTACACTTACAAATATGAAGAATAAAATTTTCATTTGTTACCAGAATCCAAAATCCTAGAGGTGAATTAAATAGCACCCAAGCGCCCTCTAGTGGGAATTGAATTCTTCATTGTCCAAGCTGCAGAAGTGACCTGTGCCCAATGAGACTTCTATTTTAACCCTTAAAATTTGATGAATATTCTGTATGATAAAGACAAATATGAATAAGGGTCATGTAAGAGATATTTGGAGAGTTCTATTACAGAAATAGAAGCTAAACTTTAGATCATATAAATGTTTATTACTCCTTAAACTGTCCCCCCTACATATATCATCCATTGATGATTCTTGCCTGAACCAAATGTAATTATCATAGTAGAAAATACTTTATTTATGTCATAGTTAAGGTAAAATGCTGTGTATGTGCTTACCACTTTAAGACTGAAAATTCTAGAGATAAGGAATTCCAGCTCACAATGTACATCCCTTTCATCAAGTCTTAACACAATGCTCAGTACATGGTTCAATAGTTATTTGGTAAGGTACATAGATGAATTAATGAATGAATAAACAGTGTGGTAATTGTTGTAATGAAAAAATTATTATATATTGTAGAGATTACCCTCCAGGTTGATGGTTCCCTAGAAAGATTAATGGGATTCAGAAAAACTTGTGCCTCCATCTAGAGTTTACTGTAACAGAAGATACAAATCTAGACCAGAGTGGTAGTTTAAAGTAAATGTCCTCCAAAGCCTCAAGTGTTTGTGATCAAGTTTCCTACTTAATTCCCAGCTGGTGGAGCTTTGGGAAGTGGAGGCTTGCTGGAGGAGGTGTATGGCTGGGGGCAGACCTTGGGGTTGACTGCTTCTCCTCTCTCTTCCTTTCCTTCTCTCTCTCTCCCTCTCCCTACCCACCCAGTGGATGTATGATGAAGTGATCCAGCTTCCCCCACCAAGATAAAGCTTCCCCTAGAAATGGCAAACCTAAAGTAAATCCTTTCCTTCCATAAGCTGCTTTTGGTCAGGCATTTTTCCCAGCAATGAGAAGGTAACTGCTACAATCGTAAGCATGAAAGAGGTTCATGGGGAAAAGACCAGGAGAAATCAAGTGTGAGCTTCCAGCTGTTCTCTGTCACAGGAGTATCACAGATAGCATTGAATTTCCATCCCCACAAAACAATGTGTAACAATATATGCAAAGCACTAACATGAAACCCCACCTGTGCCTTGGCTCCAGGGTCTGGAGGGTCAGTTATGTAGGCATGAAGCATGCCACGACTGAGTTGAGTGACTCAGGCTCCAGCTTCCTACATAGGTTAAACTGCTGTGATGTGGCCTAGGGACCTCATGGGCATAAAAGAACAGGCATTTGCCACAAATCACACAGATAGTGCAAGCTGTCTGGTGGAACCCAACATGTCAGGTAGGAAAAGATTCTATTGTTCATATATATCTTCAGAAGTTATTTTCCATGAATAAGAGGGACTTTCAGGGTAAGATGATAGGCCAGAAGCTGCCTTCCTGTGGCCCAGTAAATGGAGTTCCAAAGAGAGGAAGAGCTTTAGAAATCTACGAAAGCAGTGATAGAGCAGCTGAAAAGCAGGATAATGAATCAAAATGAACCCAGCTTCAGCTGCATGACTCCTGGGTGAAGAGGGTAAGAAAAGTCTCCTTCAAAAAGTAAGCCAGGGGCTGAAGAAATGGCTCAGTGGTTAAGGTGTTTGCCTGCAAACCGTCAGGACATGGGTTCAATTCCCCAGAACCTATGTAAAACCTGATGCACAAGGTGGCACTTTGTCTGGAGTTTGTTTGCCATGGCTAGAGGCTCTGGCAACCCATCCTTTCTCTACCTCTCCTCTCTCTCTCTCTCTCTCTCTCTCTCTCTCTCTCTCTCTCTCTCTCTCTCTCTCTCTCTCATTAATAAAATGTTTTTTAAAAGGTTAGCCAGGGTGCTTTGTGAAAGACTAGTGGCTTGGCAGGATTCCCCCATCACTGTCGCAAGCATCAAACCCAGTTGAGGTTCCCAGAGACAGTGGCTTCTCCAGGGGGACTGATCAGCAGTGGAGAGGAGTTCCCCCATCTCAGAAGACCAAGTGTAGCAGAAAGGGAGCCTATTGTTTAAAACTGTGTTACCCAATGGGCCTGAGGTCAGGCAGCAGTCTGGGTCACAGAAGAGAATTCAACCTTCCACAACCCCATGGTGAGAACAGCCTCAGGAGACACTTGTGGACAGTTGGAAGGGCTGCTGCAGACAAGCTGAAAACTGCAGGATCCCCTCAGGCAGTGAAGTGCATAGGGAAGGGGAGCCTCAACAACTGAGAAGAACTAAGTTAGACAGCCTTGAACCTGAGGTCAGAAGGAGGGGTTAGACAGCTTGAGCCTGAGGTCAGAGGGAGGGGTTAGAGAGCCTTGAACCTGAGGTCAGAGGGAGGGGTTAGACAGCCTTGAACCTGAGGTCAGAGGGTGGGGCCGCCTGTCATTCACTGCTCTAGCTCAAAGCCTGAAGCTCCCCAGACTTCTCCCCGTCAGCAGTAGGCAGTTTTGAAAATATGAAGATTGGACCTCTGCCTGTACAAGCCTCAGTGCTGTGGTTTCTTTCCCACTCCCATTGCACCTGGGAGATGTCACCCAGCTAGAAGCTTAGCTACCCAGGAGGTGCAATCTGTGGAGACTCCAGGGGGAGAGCACACCCAGCCCGCAGAGCCTTCTGGTGTGCAGAGAAGGAAGTGAAGGCAGAGCTCCATGCAGACTTCACACAGGCTCAGCAAAGAAAATGATCAGCAGAGTAGAGAATGCTGCAAAAATTAAAAACCAAAAATCAAATTATCCAATCAATATATGGATAAATGAACTGCATAGAAAGTATTCAAAAGTAGAAGCAGAAATAGCCAATAAAAACCTGAAAAAGAAAATACAGATTAAAACTACTGTGAGATTCCATGTTACCCTAGTGACGGAATGGCCATCAGCAAGCAAACAAATGACAACAAAGCAGATGAAGGGCTGGAGAGATTCCTCAGTGGTTAAGGTACTTGCCTGCAAAACCTAACAACCAGGGTTCAATTCCCCAGTACCCACATAAAGCCAAATACACAGTGACACATGCATCTGGAGTTTATTTGCAGTGGCTAGAGGCCCTGCACATCCATTCATTCTCTGTTTCTGTCTGTCTCTCTTTCTCTCCTTGCTGTTTACAAATGAAAAAATAAATATTTTTTAAAAGAAAAGCTGATGGAGAGCCAGGTATCACTCACACCTATAATACCAGCTCTTGCCCTCAGGGAGGCTGAGGTAGAAGATCATTATGAGTTCCAGGCCAGCCTGGGCTACAGAATGACATTCAGGTCAGCCTGGGCTAGAGTGAGAACCTGCCTCAAAAACTGCACACACACACACACACACACACACACACACACACACACACACACACACACCCGCAGCAGGGAAGGGAGGGACTGATGAAGGTCTTGAGAAGGAAGAACCCACGTCCTTTATGAGTTCAAAGCCTAATGAAGTGAAGGCTCTGTTAGTCCTATGATCTGCAGTTGAAGAGCCTATAACCATTCATGCATCCTCCATGTCAGAGCTATTCCTGTGACACAGTGGATTCTTAGAACTATTCAGTGATGAGGACTTCGATGCTGTGAATGTTGAGAACCCCGTAAAGCCCATAATATTAAAGTCTTACACACTTCAGTTCAATGATAAATGTAAGCACAGTATACTGCACACACCTAAAAGGCTCATTGTTGAAACAGAAACCCTTTCCAAATGTACCTCATGAAAAAGTTTAACAACTTCAATGTCCACTGGACTGAAGGCCTGGGTGAAATGTGCTTTCTTAGTTGTCAAAGTGTGGGTTGTTTTCTTTTGTTTGGGGTTTTGTTTGGGCTTTCTGTGTGTTGGTTGGTTGGTTTTTGGTTTTTTGAGGCGGGGTCTCAGTCTAGCTCAGGCTGATTTGGAATTCACTATGTAGTCTCAGGCTGGCCTTGAAATCACAGCAATCCTCCTACCTCTGCCTCCCAAGGGCTGGGAGTAAAGGTGTGTAACACCATGCCGGGTTTATTTTGTTTGTTTGGGGGGTTTTTTGTTTGTTTTTGCTCGAGACAGGGTCTCCCCATGTAACCCATGTTGGCCTCCAACTCCCCATCTTCATGCCTCAGTTGTGTGACTTCATGCCCAGTAGCAAACAAAGTGTTAAAATTCTAATTAGGACACCTTTAGACTGAGATGACTCCAATGCCTTGGGCTCCTACTAGCAAAAGGAAGCCCAACTCAATATAAACTTAAGCTCAGCCCATCTGAAACCACCAACTAGCCTCTAACTAGGGACTTTCTGTTTTAATCAATCAAGTATTTTCTTTGTCTTGTTTCCATAAACACCTTATAAAAGTTTTTCCCTGCAACCCCAGTGGTGGAGTCATAAACGATTTGTGGTCTGGCCCTGCCCAACTCAACAAATCCCTTATTTTAATGTCCCTAAGTTTATCTTTAAACAAAAGCAATCAAACTTAAAAAAGAAAAATAATAAAAGCCAAAAATTTCTATAAGAAAAGATTAGGGAGGAGGAGAAAATTAGGCTATGTTCTAAGGCCAAGACAGATTAAAGGAGATGAGAACCAGGCAGGAGAAATCTTGTGAAACCTTTTTATTCCATATTGCTTTGTTTAGTACATGGAAGTCTCTATTTAAGGAAATAGAATGTGGTTGCATTTGCTAAAATCTAAAATCCCCACTGTGTTTTACCGTGAAATGGTGTAAGATCCTTGAGTGTTTACTGGTAATTGAGAAACTGCAAATGCTGATACACAAATAACTTTTTTTGTGAACTTAGCTATTTTTTAAACTATATGAAAGACTACAAAAGAGAACAAAATATTAAAGCAAATATTACAGCTCAAGTTCGATACCTTATTTTTTTTTCACTTTTTATTGACAACTTCTGTAGTGGGGTGAGCTGAGGATTAGAATTTAGATAATGCCCAGCAAAAATTCCAGTGCACCCCAAAATTTAAGGAGTACCTGAATTCTTGTCTACAAAGCTAAAGAATTAAAATCATAGACAACCAGATATTAAGGTATAGTGGGAGAGTTTATTTAAGGGAACATGGGGAGTTACAGAGTTCTCCAGCCACCAGTGTGGGGAGAATGCGTGGGAGAGGTTTTAGTCAAAATTTATGCTGTTTAACTAAACTAAACAGGCAGGAAAAGAAAGATAACAGAGCGCTCCCATCATGAGAAAAAAGGTTCATGTGGGGAGATCTTGAATCCCCTTACCTGGAAAATCAAAGTCCTCCTTCTAGGATGGTGTATGGAAGAGAGACTGGCCTTTGTTTTAGGGAAGCTTTTAAAGGGGAGGGGGGTCTATGGAACTTGCCTCAAACTGTCACACTTCCATACGTATATGTGACAGTTTCAGGCAAGTTCACAGATTCCAGGCCTGACCCCCCACCTCCCCCTGAGTGGGAGGTGTCTCTAGCTAGAGCTCAAACCTAGGTGCTAAAACAGATTGGTCAGGTATGGACCAACCAGCTGTCTCTCTGACTTGCCTGGCTGAGATCTTAAAAGTCACTGAAACAAAGTCCAGCCCTCTCTTTCCTCCATATGGCTCCTAGGAGGAGGACTTCTAAATTTCCAGGCTGGGATGAAGGAGGGCTCAAGATTTTTCCCACATGAGCCTTTTTCCTCATGATGGGAGCCCTCTGTTATTTTTTTTCTTCTGCTTGTTTGGCTGAACAGCATAGATTTTGTTAAACCTTCTCCCATGTGTTCTCTCCACACTGGTGGCTAGAGATCTCTGTAAATCCCCATTTTCTTTTAAATAAAGTCTCCCACTATACCTTATCCTCTGGTGATCTATAAGTTTAATTCTTTAACTTTATAAACAAGAGTTTGGGTACTCCTTAAGTTCTGAGGTGCATTGGAATTTGCTGGGTACTCTTTAAATTCTAATCCCCAGCTCTGCCATTACATATAGACAATATAACATGATCATAATCCCCTCCCTTTCCCATCCCAAATCCCCCTCCACCGAATCCCTTCTTCTTTCCAACTAGTCTCTCTTCTGTGGTGCAGTCTGTGGATTACTTCAGAGATCATTTGTACACTAACACTCTGGTTCATCCACGGAGCTGGGTGGACAGCATCTTGGGACAGTGGTAGGCCGACAGGCATAGCCACCTGGGAGAACATGGCAGTGGACAGTTCTTGTTTATTGTATAGATGAAAGTTGTTTATATAGAGGAAAAGGCAGAGGCAGGGACATAGGCAGCATGGGGATTGGTAGGGGCAGGGTAGTCTGTGGATGTCTCATGAGTAGATTGGCAGGGGCCAGTAGCCTGTGGATGCCTAGTTTGCATATATAAATTGAGGGGGCTATGTGACTCTAGACATGTATAGAATGGTGATGGCTGCAGAGGAACTGTAACCTTATTGTCTGGGTTTGTTATTATAGCTGGACTTTTAGACCTTGAATTGCCTGCTTATCTCAGGGCTTGCTGTGGCCTGCCTGGAGGGCTGGAGGGTCCAGTATATGCTTGAGATCATCGGGGCCTCAGAATCATCTCAACTTCCTTTAGCAGAAGGAGACAGTCCCAGACGCCTTCTGGTTTCAGCAAAACCCTATATTCTCCCTGTCTCTTAACAGGGTCCCACATGTGGGAGTTCAGGAGAGAGACCCCACAAAATGTTGCCAAGCTCCTCCTTAACCCCTCCCCAGTCAGAGTTTTGCCCTGCCTCCTGTAGGATGAAATGGATATTCTTGTTTGATTTTTTTTCTTAAACATGTATGTACTTCTTTCTGGTACTCCCAAGTAGCCTAACAGCAGTTAGGGTTACTTCTTCAGAGGGGGGATTGTGATGGTTCAGGCAAGCTCCATAAATCCCCTCTCCCCTTGAGTGGGAGGTGTTGAGCCAGAGCTTAAACCTAGATGCAAAAACTGATTGGTCAGGTATAGACCAATCAGCTGTCTCTCTGACTTACCTTGTGGAAGTTTTAAAAAGCTTCCCTAGAACAAAGGCAGTCTCTTCCACATGGCATTCTAGAAGAAGGACTTTCATTTTCCAGGTAAAGCCCCTCACCCCAGCCAGTGAGAGGGACTCAAGATCTTTCCCACATGAACCTTTTTTCATGATGGGAGCTCTCTATTATCTTTTTTCCTGCTTATTTAATTAAACAGCATAAATTTTGACCAAAACTTCTGCCATGTTTTCTCCCCACACTGGTGGCTGGAGAACTCTGTAACTCTCCATGTTCCCTTAAATAATAAAGTCTTCATCTATGCCTTAATATCTTGTTGTCTATGATTTTAATTCTTTAACTTGTAGACAAGAATTCGGGTACTCCTTAAATTTTGGAGTGCTCTGGAATTTTTGCTGGGCATCATCTAAATACTAATTCTCAATTACCCCGCTACACTTCTACTTTGTCATCTTTTTTTTCCCTCCTATTATGCAGGTCTTATTAGGTTAGTGTCAGTCACTGTGAGGTCATGAATACCATGGCCCCTTTGCAACACTTATTTTTATGAGTGATAGACATGAATCACCACTAGAAGGTTTACTTTAAATGAAAACACTTCAGGAAATATTGTATAGCCTTGAACACCACCTCATTAAAAGAGAACCATTCATGAGAAACTAAAGGTTTCAGATTTGAATGAGGGTCAAGGTTGGTTCTGTAAAGCACCTTTGCACATAATAGCCCGCTTATTATCAATAGCTCTGCCTACCTGCTGAGATGCCTTCTCCATTTGCAAGTGAGCGCATTTTAGCACAAAGCCTTAAATTACCTTGGACCCAGGACCATCATTTTCCACGGGGAACCAAAATCCTGACAGATTTCTTGTTTCCCTCCTGGTCAGCTTTTGTGTCAACTGTCAAAGAGAAACAAAAAAAAGGGGGGGAGGTGAGAATTGTCTCCATATTGCTCCTGAGCAAACTCTGAAGTGAGCTTATTCCAAAATCAGATCAAAAACATAATTATCCTGTTCAGGAAACACGGAAAAAAATTTAACTAAGAGAAAACATGAATGTGGCTTGAAATTCCCACTAACATAATCAACCAAAAACAACTCTGAAAGTGTTCTCCAAATTTCAATGCTCATTAATCACAACTGACAAACACAGTTAAGAGAAGCAAGAATGATCTGAATTAATTTGGCTCAGCACGCAGTGCAGCCTCCGCAAGGTCAAGCTTTTGTGCTCCATGGCTGTTCATTCAAAGGGAGCAATGATCCCAGAATCTAAAAACAATTAACCAAATGAACATTTAAATAACAATCCAATCATGAGGGGGTCATTATTTTGAAACTTGAATGATGCTGTTGGCCACTGTATGTAAACGATCTGGATCTCAGAGATGGTTTGTGACAAGGCCTGAAATCACCAGGCTGTGATCACTGCAGGAAAAAGTCCATCCAAGAGGAAAATGACAACTACTGATGCTAACAAATTAAAAATTAATAAATTGAAAATCAAATTAAATTCTAAATAATGTAGAGCAACAACCAACAGGGTGATTACCGGGTGTGAGGGGGCATGTCATGGCACAGAGGAACACCCCAAAACTCAAGGCTTAGGTAATGAACCGGGCTGCTGTAAGACCTGGGAAAATTAGGAATGATCTCCTTTGGGTTCCTTTTTATTGAGGAATTTCAGTACTGAGAAACAGAAAACAGGCAAAAAGGGATTTTTTTACTGTTATTTTCCACCAAAAAATGCAAGAGCAAGAATGATCTATGCAACACAACACCTGCTGCTCCTCTTGCCTTAAAGTGATAGTTCTTAGTTATCCAAACAGCCCATAACACCAAAGCTGAAGAAGATACAGAAAATATGTCTTCTATCTATTCCAACAAGGCCAGGTGATCATTTCAAAAGAAAAAGAAATCATTCTAGCCCTGTAGCATACCTCCCTGCAGCATACCTAGTCTCAACTTTCTTAATGAATCCATGACAATGAGGAGCAAGTGTTACAATTTCCTATTTTTTTAAGTAAGAAATGAGGGCTGTAGAAATTGATCAGTGGTTAAAGGCACTTTCCAGCAATGTCTAATGGCCTGGGTTCGAGTCTCCAGTACTCACATAAAGCTAGATGTACAAAGTGGCATATACATCTGGAGTTCATTTGTAGCAGCAAGAGGCTCTAGTGTGCCTATTCTCTCTCTCCCTATCTCTCTTGCTCGCTCGCTCGCTCTCTTTCGCTCTCTCTCTTGCTCTCTCTCTTGCTCTCTCGCTCTCGCTCTCACGCTCTCTCTCTTCTCTTTCTTGCTTTGCAAATAAATAAAAATATAAAAGGTAAGGAATATGAGAGCATAATTTTTAGACAAATGTTACTTTTCACAGTCGATGTGTAGACATATTTGTATTAGTATATCTTTGTCACTATAGTGAATTGCCTGAGGCAAAGTAACTAAAAAGAAAAGAGGGTCCAGCCAAGGAACTTTTCAGAAAGTACCCGGCAGCTTACTTACCTTGGAGCCTGCAGATCCTGGCCTTGTGATACAGAAAGCAGCATACAAGACCCAAGACTTGTCAAAACGACAAGAAGAGAAATCCCAGGGCATGGCACTGGACCAGGCATCTCTATCACACCTGCCAGAGCTCAGGGAACATTGCAGAGGTTGTCATGGGAAGAATTGCGTGCTGCTTTCACTAGCCTGAGAACCGTCTCTATGGAGCTAGTGGTAGACACTAAGGAGACTCAAAACTCATCAAAGTAGAAAATAAGAGGCTGCCGAGAGCTCAGCACTGAAGGAGATTTCTACCACTACCACCAAGGCTCGGGGAGCAGTCGAAGAGGGGATGGAGAAAAAAGACATGAAAGCCACAGGATGCACTTCCTCCTGACATGAACCATCTGGTGCAGTCATGACCCCACGGGGACTAGCCTTGGCTCCACATCAGCATCCTGTCATGAGGACTGAGGACTAAAGGATGGAGATGACAAACAGAGGAGGAGATTCTCAAAAGATCGGGAAGAGGGACCAAAAAAAGGATAAAGGGACAAGAACATCATCAAACTACCACATATGCATATATTAAAGTTCAGAAAGAAAGAAAGAAAGAGAAAATAAAAAATAGAAGGAAGGAAGGAGGGAAGAAGGGCTGGAGAATTGGCTCAGCAGTTACCGGGCTTGCCTGAAAGGTCTAATGACCTGTGTTTGCTTCCCCAGTACCATTGTAAACCCAGATGCAAAAAGTGGTGCATGCACCTGGAGTTCATTTGCAGAGGCTAGAGAATGATGCACTCTCTCTCCCTCCCTCCCTCCCTCCCTTCCTCCCTCTCCCCCAGCATGGTGGCACATGCCTTTAATCCCAGGAGATGGAGGTAGGAGGATCTCTGTGAGTTTGAGGCCAGTCTAAGACTCCACAGTGAATTCCAACCTGGGCTAGAGCAAGACCCTATCTCAAAAAAACTAAAAAGGAAAAAAAAAAACAGAGGTTTATTAAGTTCGCAGTTTTGCAAGTGCAAAGGCATGACACTGGCAATGGTTTAAGTTCCAGGGAGGGCCCTCTTGGCTGTACTCCATCCCTGCAGGAAGCATAAGAGTGAAGAATACATCTCAAAACAGAACACAGATGAGGAGACAAGTCAATGGGCAAAGTTTTTGCCTTGCAAGTATGAGGAACTAGGTTGTGTCCCTGTACCCATGTAAGGAACAGGTATGGTGGTACCCACCTGTAATCCCAGTGCCCGGGAGGCAGAGACAAGATCTCTGAAGCTCATTGACCAGCCAGTTTAGCCTAATTGGTGCTCCAGATCAATGTGAGAGACCCTGCCTCAAAAAGACATTCCTATGGAAAACATGTGAGGTTGTCCTCTGGCCTCCAAAGGCACACACATATGCTCATGTTTACCCATGAGCACACACACACACACACACACACCACACGTATATGCAAAATGAAAAAGAATAGAGGCAGAGAAAGAGAAAAGATAATGAAGCAGAGAATAGAGTCCCACAGTCCCTCCCAAGTACTCCAACACACACTTTCAAAGGTTCCACACCATCTCCCAATACTGCCAACCTGGGGGCCATCCAACACATGAAACTTCAGGGGACAAAAACAGGACTCTCTTTTGACTATTCAAGGCACGCACTATACACAGGACAGTGTGCAACAAGGTGCAACATTGTCCATTATTATGTGCAGAATCCTTATGAAACCGTGCAATTGAACACATACACACCCGCCATGTATTATTTGCGACTGTCGCCTTCCTTTGGAATGAGTCCTGGCACTTGCATAGTTTGAGAGATGATGTTTTTGTTTTGGAGTATAGTTTCCCCTCCCTTGGAGCATGCAACATCTCATCCGATCCCATATGTGAGGACGTAATGTGAACTTACTTTCCCCCTGGGAATGTTATGTCAAACTCTATCAGACTCTCCATGCATGAGTTAATGACCTCAACTGCTGGACCTAGTCAAGAGTTTGCCTGACACTGAGTTTAAGCTGTGGCAGAGCTGCGCCCAGCTGTCTTTGAGTGAGAGAGCTCATGCTATGAGAAGCAGCTCTCTGAGTGTCTTTGTGCACCAAGGGCTCAGGTTGTGACAGGGAAACACCCAGGAAGCCTTGAAGCTCACCACCAGCACCAGACATGCCCGTCACTTCACATCTCTGCTATGATGATCAAACCACCTCCTCTCAAAAATCACTCCTATAAGGTTAAATATCAAACTTTTTTGTCTCATTTGGTTTGGTTGTTTGGATTTTTTCGTACAGCGTCTTGTGTAGTTCAAGTTGGCCTGGAATGTAGATGAGGGTGGCTTTGAACTCCTGATCCTCCAGCCTTCACTTCCGGAGTGTTCAGACTACAGGCATGTGCCACCACACCTCTGACTTTAACGAAGCTTTACCTTTGTAGAAATCTTCTATCCTCATCAAACAATTGGACTTCAGTAGTTCTGGAACTTGCTATGTAGTTAATGTGCCTTTCTGTGAAATTTGTTCTGGTTTTTCTTCCCCTCTTTAAGTACTGCAAGTGCCTTTAACCACTGAGCAATTTCTCCAGCCCTAGACCTCAATATCTTTAATTCTTAAAACGAGGTTTGGGCTGGAGAGATGGCTCAGCGGTTAAGGCACTTGCCTCCAGTGCCTAAAGCCCCGGTTCAATTCCCCAGGACTCATATAATAAGCCAGACCCACAAGGTGGTGGCCTTGGTGCGCTCTCTCTCTCTCTCTCTCTCTCTCTCTCTCTCTCTCTCTCTCTCTCTCTCTCTCTCTCCTTGAAAATGAATAAATATTTTTTAAAACGAGGTTTGTATTGTTTGGTCTTCTTTGAGTAGAGTTATGGCCTTAAAAGAGAAGGACATGATGCAAAATGACTTGCCGGTTCAGTGAAGGAACCACATCAAGAGCGTCTAATGGGAAGGCGGTGGGGAGAGTTTCGAACCAGAAAAATTTATCCACCCTCTAAAATTACTATCGGATTTATATTCTAAAAACGTTTAATTAAAAAGTGAGCGCGAAGCCTGTCGGGGCGGCGCACGCCTTTAGTCCCAGCACTCGGGAGGCAGAGGCGGGAGGGTCGCCGTGAGTTCGAGGCCAGCCTGGACTACATGGTGAGCTCCAGGTCAGCCCGGGCTGTAGCGAGACCCGACCTCGACAAACTGAAGGAGAAAAACACTCAGTGAGGCGCGTTCTCTTCCACGCCCTCCATCCCTTCACCGCGCCGCACACTGGGTAACGGGCTGGTGCTGTCCAGCGGCCGGCACTGCCGCTTATTTAACCTACGCGGAGAGATTTGACCTTCTCCAGTCTCCGTAGACCGCTTCCGCCTCGCCCGCACCACGGAAACGAAACCGCGCGAGGCTCCGCCCCTGGGCCGCGGCGAGCCAATGAGCGCGCGGCCGGGCGGGCGGACGGCGGGCGTGCTGGTGTCATGGCGGCCTGCAGGCGGTGCGGCCGGTGCGTGCGGCTCCCGGGGCTGAGCCGCGGGGCCCCGGTCCTCCTGCCGGTGCGGGCCCTGTGGAGCAGCGCGGCGCCCCGGGCGGTGGCCGTGGACCTGGGCAGCAGGTGAGCGCGGAGCGTCCACCGCCAGGTGTGCTCCCCGGTGCCCGGGCTGCTCTGCTCGACTTCCTTCCTCCTCCCGAGATCCCTGGGAAATACTCGAGACCTCCCCACGCGTGGGCCACAGGTTCCCCGAAGGGAAACGCCGTTTTATGAAATACGGGACGCTCGCGGGCCGGCGCGTGCAGTTGAGACCTGCCGCGGGACCGGGTGGGCTCTGAACTCCTGCTGCTGCCTGGCGCTGGTTCCAGGGCTGTTTGCCCACCTTCAAGGTTTAAGCTGAGCGTACTGTATTGGCCGCCTCCGTGTCTTTGAAGAGATGTCAATTTCTGAAATCGAGTACTCTTCTAAGAGTGCCTATGTTCTCCGGTTACAAGTCCCGTATCAAATGCGTTATCTACAAATATTCTCTTCAGTAGACGATATCGTTTGGTTCCTAAAGTTATTTATTTGCAAGCAAGGAGAAAGGGAGACTGCATTGGGGGCGCCAAGGATCCCCAGTCACCGCCAACCAACTCCAGACTCATGTACCGCTTTGTGAATCTGGCTTAGGCGGGTACTGCGGAATTGAAAGGGCTCTGGAGGCAAGCGCCTTAACCACTGAGACATCTCTCCAGCCCCCAGCCTCGTTTTATGCACAGGTGGCTATTCGGTCATCCCAGGACCCTTACATTGTCCTGACACGATGATTGTATGTGAGTCCTTGAATTAGTGTTTTAGGTTATCACACAAAGTATTAGGCAATATTTCGGAGTTTTACATTTTTTCCAGAATGCAACAAGGGAAAACTTAAAGGACTTTAAGCATAGAAGTGATTGAGTTTATATGTTGAAAGGTCTCTGTAGCTGGAGCTAGCTAGGGTGATGGCTCAGTGGGGAAAATGCATGCCATATGTTCATGAGGACCTAAGGTTAGAATCCCAGAACCTTTGATGGTTTAAACCTGTAATGCTAGGTTTTTGAGGTTTACTGGCTAGATACTATAGCATAATTAGTTCAGAAAGAGATCCTGTCTCAAAGCATGAGGTGGAGAGTGAGAAAGACACCTGACATTAACCTCTGGCCTCCTCACACACATGTTCCCACACACATGCATGCACACCACACACACACACACACACACACACACATAAATATACATAAAAAGGTTACTGCCATCAACAAGGCAAAGCTTGATAAAGGTGAATTGGTGACTGAAAATTAAGGGGTTGGAGAGAAGGCTCAGCAGTTAAGGTGCTTACCTGCAAAGCCTAAGGACCCGAGTTAGATTCCCCAGTTCCCACATAAAGCCAGATGCACAGTGTGCATGCATCTGGAGTTCATTTGTAGTGACTAGATGCCCTGGCTCGCTCATTCACTGTGTGTCTGTCTCTCCTCTTCATCTCTCTCTGCTTGTAAATAAATAATTTTTAAAAAGGAAATTAATACTTTAAAAAGGCAGTTTTTGCCTCCTTGAACACTTTCCCTGTCATCTTACAGCAGTGCCTTGGTTTCTGTCATCTTTTTTAAGTAACATTTCAGTCTCCCCGTACTTTAGATGATCATAAGTCCTATCTCTTTTTGCTTGGTTACTTTTTCCTGGGGAAGAGGGCTTATGAGGCTAGGGAGCCCTTAGTTCTTCTTCAGAATCTCTGATTACTTGATTCTTAGCTGATAATTTCATTTTGTATTGAATTTTTAAACAGAAAATTAGAAATATCCTCTGGAAAACTGGCAAGATTTGCAGATGGCTGTGCTGTGGTACAGGTAAGAACAAGTCCCTGTTTTTAAATTTTGATCCTTAAAAGGTAATGGACACTGGTGCTGAGTATCCTTTATAATATCATTTCTTAGCATTATGATACTGTAAATTAATTCAGATACGTCTCATATTTCTAGTGTCAGAACCTTGCCAGACCATCAGAGGGGTTGGATGTAATAAATAATCGTTAAGGTATCTTCTGAGCTTGGGTCTTATTTTATTCTGGTAATAAAACCCATTATGCTTTTCTAGAGAAAGTAACTTCACTCTTCTCTTCATAGTAATACTTAGGAAATTTTCTTTCTACATATCCTAAATTTCCTCATAAAAAGAAAATATGGTACAATACATTGATGTGAAGAGCCATTTTTGTTTGAAAACCTCAGTTACTGTTTTAATGCTATGATCAGATAGAATCGAAAGTGAAAAAATATTTTCTCTGTAATCACGTGGAATATGACATCTCTTTCGTTTTCATCTCTTATTTAGAATAAGGATTCATTCAATTTCTACTTAGAAATTATCTAATTTTAAAAGAATTTACCAGTGTTACAATTTTAAATTTTTGCCTGTGTAGGGTATATATGTGTGTATGCAGTTAATGGGGGTGGGGAGTGCTGCACATGTACATTTGTGCATGTGTGTGGGGGGGGCCAAAGGTCAGCCTTGAGTGTGAGCCCTCAGGATCTCTGATTGACCTGGAGCTTCCCAATTAGGCCACACTGACTAGCCAGCAAACTCCAGGGATCCACCTTTCTCCATCTTCACAGTACTAGGATTATAGGAACACCATGTCCAGCATTTTTACATGGGTGTACTAAGAATCAAACTCAGGTCTTCATTGCTTCTAAGGCAGGCACTTTTATTGACTTAGCTGTCTTCCTCATTCAGGAATTTACTGATGATGTTATTTTTAACTAAGTCAGGTGACACTGCAGTGATGGTCACAGCGGTCAGTAAGACAAAGCCTTCACCTTCCCAGTTCATGCCTTTGGTGGTAAGTATTTGCTGATTTATCTGAATGTGTGGTAGAGTATAAATACAGAATTTGTAAATTTTTTTTGTCCAGCATCAGAGGATTTCCCTTAGTTGTTGATGCTGAGTCATTGAGAGAGCACAGACTGATTGCTAGTAGTAAGCATACTGTAGAATATTCAGGTATATATGTGAATTCCCAGGATCAATAGAAGTCCATGAGTACTTTAACAATGACTGCAATGCACTCATTGTCTTTGTGGGGTTTCCTCAGTATAAGTCTGCAACTCTTTGTTAAGTGAGTGATTTTATGTCATCTTTCTAACATAAGGGGAAAGCAATTATATCTAACAGTGTTGGTACAAGAACAACAAAAGGTAATATTTGACTTGACTGCAGTAAGCTACTGTGGGAAGTACTGAGGCTAGGTCATTTGACCACTAAGGGGAAGGCTTTTTTCACCACTCTGAAAGATTAAAAAAATAAAATAGGGGTTGGAGAGATGGCTCAGCAGTTACGGCACTTGCCTGCAAAGCCTAACAGCCTGGGTTGGATTCTCCAGGACCCACATAAAGCCAGATGCACAAAGTGGTGCATGCATCTGGAGTTTGTTTGCAGTGACTACACACCCTGGTTTGCCCATTCTCGCTCTGTCTCTCCTCTCTGTCTCTCTTCTTGCAAATAAAATACTTAATAATATATAAATAAATATCCTCTACCACAGTTGGAATTAAAAAGGTGTACCACCATAGCTGGCTCAGAACTTTCTTCTTTCTTTCTTTGCAACTTCAGGTTGACTACAGGCAGAAGGCTGCCGCAGCAGGTAGAATTCCCACAAACTATCTTAGAAGGGAAATTGGTTCTTCTGACAAAGAAATTCTTACAAGTCGAGTAATAGGTAAGATTAACATGGAAGGCTTTACCTTTCCTAACATGCCAACGCAAACAGCTCTTACCTTCTTGTTCTGTAGTCTCTTTTGAGTTTTCCTGTATTGTATGATGCCACTAGAGATCATTTACTGTCTCTGTTCCCTCAAATGTGTGCTCCATGAGGGAGGAGAAAACTTCTTTCTCTTCTTTCTTTACTATCAAATCTCTTTTACTTAGTCTACTGCCTGGCACAGACTAGGCATTCAATAAAGACTTATTAGCTAATGAATCTCTATTAAGCATATGAATTCAAATGGCCTTGCCACTGCTCTGTTGAATCTATCTCTAAGTCTTTGTGTATGCACGTGTACTTGTGGGTGTGGGTGTGGATGTGGTGGTGGTGAAACCCAGGGACTCTCATGCTAAGCACCACCAGCCCAATCATCTTCCAGATCTTTGACATCCATAAATATTGTGGGATCATTTGTAGTTTATAGCTTTTCTACCCAGAGATTGCTAGCTTAGGTGTATTTCATTGTATTTCTCAATCACAAATGCCTCTTTGCTTTTCTGGTATGTCATATCTGTATTAACCCATTATGTTGATGTCATTCTTATCACATCAGTGCTATGAATTTTATCATATTGAACTTTTTTAACTCTCGAGTAACCATTTAATGTCTTTTTCTTTCAGATCGTTCAATTCGACCTCTTTTTCCAGCTGGCTACTTTTATGATACTCAGGTAAGTTCTGCTTTAGGTTTCTTTCTAGATTTTTTTTTAAAAATACTTAATCTCTATAATTCTTTCTAGTCAGGTTATTATAAGGAATTTTTATAATCCTGTTGCATTTTAGTTTAAGTCATTTTAAAAAGGCAGTACTTTGTCAACGCCAGCATTGACTTGGTATCAATTTGAGCTGACACTTGAATTTTGAGTAGTAGTGATTGTTAAGAGAGCATTCCAGACAGATGTAACATGTAATAGGAATTATCATGCTTGAAAGAACATCAATGTGATTGGGGTGGAGGCCATATTAGCATCTGGAGTTTGTAGGTCACACAAGGATAAACAATGCAACTGATTTATATATATATATATATATATATGAATGATAGGGCCTCACTCTAGCTCGGGCTGGCCCCAGACTCATGGCAGTCCTGCCTCAGCCTCACAAGTGCTAGAATTACAGGCATGAGCCACAGTGACCTGGCTTATCACAACCAATTTTTTGTTACCTGTCTTTATTATTGGGTCCTCTGAACCTCTTTATCTTGCTATGCTTTAATAATATCTAATACTCTCCCTTCAGCACATTTACCCTTGCTCTAATTAGGTATGCTTTAACCACATTAACTTATTTGTATTAGATAAGAGGATGTACAGCCTCAAATAAATTATTTGCTTAAGAATTTAACATAGGCACATTATTGCAGTATAAACAGATGAAGATGTATAGCTGACATTTAATGAATACTTGTAGCACACCTAGTATTGTGGCATGCTTTACTTACTCAGCAGTAAGAGCATCTGCCTAGATTGGAAGGCCCTGGGTTAACAGTCCCCAGTGCTGAGGGAAAAGATGAGGAATCTTCCCATGTTTAAGTAATTTGCCCAATGTCAAGGATTTAGTTAAACTTGAGCTACAGAAACCATGCTGTTGATAAATAGTTCTCCCATATTTGAGGCCAAGTTGCTACCTAAATAATCCTCCAAAATAAAAATCAAGTCTTTTTTTGTTGTTGTTTTTGTTTTGTTCTTTTGCTAAGTACATTGAATTTTTTCCCCTTGTTACCAGGTTCTTTGTAATCTTTTAGCAGTAGATGGTATTAATGAACCTGATGTTCTAGCAATTAATGGTGGTAAGTATACCAATACCAGTTAAAATTATCAATGCTGATTGTCTAAAACAATGAAATATTTTAATTTCAGCTCTTTAATTTTTTCTTTTTTCAAGCTTCTGCAGCCCTCTCATTATCAGATATTCCTTGGAATGGACCTGTTGGTAAGTTGGGATTTGAAAATAGGAACCATTAATTATGTTTTTAACAATAAATAATAGTGAGCATGTTATAACAAGGGCATAGATTTATTGAGGCTGATTTATTGTCTTTAAAGAGTTGAGCTGAATGACAATCTAAGATTTCTTTTTTGTTTGTTTGTTTTTGTTTTTCGAGGTAGGGTCTCACTCTAGCTCAGGCTGACCTGGAATTCAGTATGTAGTCTCAGGGTGGCCTTGAACTTATGGTGATCCTCCTACCTCTGCCTCCCGAGTGCTGGGATTAAAGGCGTGTGCCACCACGCCTGGCCCTAAGAGTTCTTACAGAACTTTCAGACATTTTCATCCTTGCTCTGGGCTTTGTTTCCATTAGCACTATTAGAATGATAGAGATGTTATGGCCTTTGATATTTTTATCTTTTTTAAATATATTTTTAATTTTTATTAAAATAATTTTTACTTATTTGCAAGCAAAAAAGAGAGAAAATAGTGCCTCTTGCCACTGCAGACTAATTCCAGATGCATGCGCCACTTTGTGCATCTGGCTTTACGTGGGCAGTGGGGAATTGAACCCAGGTCTTTAAGTTTTGCAGGCAAGCACCTTAATCACTGAGCCATTTACTGGACCTTGATCATGGGAAAAATAGAAATTTTGTTCAGAGAATTTGAAGCCATTACTGGAGTACTACCTCAAAAACTTTTTTTTTGTTTTTTGTTTTTTCAAGGTAGGATCTCTCTCGCTCTAGTCCAGGCTGACCTGGAATTTACTATGTAGTCTCAGGGTGGTCTTGAACTCACTGCAATCTTCCTGCCTCCCAAGTACTGGGATTAAAGGCATGCACCACCACGCCCGGCCTTTTAAAAAGTTTTAATTAAATCATTAATGATGTCTTAATTTATTTTAGGAGCAGTACGAATAGGAATGGTAGATGGAGAATGTGTCGTTAACCCAACAAGAAAAGAAATGTCTTCCAGTACTTTAAATTTAGTGGTTGCAGGAGCGCCTAAAAGCCAAATTGGTAAGAAGTTCAAATGCATTTGTTCTGGGATTCGCTTACAAGTTATACTTTGTTTGACTATCTTTTGTTTGTCTGTTTTTTCTTTTCTTTGTTTTGGAGCTAGGGTCTTGCTGTCTATCCTAAGTTGTCCTGATACTAGCTGTGCACACTAGGATGGCCCCAAGTTCACAGCTATGCTCCTTTCCCAGCCTCCCAAGTGCTGGAATCACAGGCATGAGCCACCAAACCTAGTTGTGTTTCTTTTTAAAAATGCACTTAAACTCTTTTTTAAAAAAGTTATTTTTAATTGACAGTTTCCTACATGTATCTCATGTATAGAATGTGTTTCGTTAATCCCCCCACTGCCCTCTCTTGTTCCCCTCCTACTCTTCTAACTACTCCCTCTCTACTCTTAGGTCCTTTTTTTTCCCTTGTGACTTGAGTTTAATTAGTTTTGCTGGCGTGCACATGGGTAAGCAGTTAATTTCCCTGAGTGTGCATGGGCACCTTACCAATGGCTATACCATTAAAGAAAATGTTTCTTCCCTCCCCCAGCAACCATTAACTGCCATTAGCTTCTCAGGCATTAGCCTCATGAGCCCTTCCTCATCCATGATGGACCCAATCTTGTATGGGTAGCCAGAGTTGCTATGGATTCATGAGTACAACTGCCATGTTATGGCCTCTGGCTCCCAAAGTGTAGTTGCCTCTCTTCTATAAAGTTCCATGAGCCTTGGAAGGTATGATAAAGATGTTCCAGTGTAGAGCTAAGCGCTCAATAGTCACTTGTTCTCAGCACTTTGACGAGTTGGAGTTGCGAGTCTTCATAACTGCCTCCCACTGTGCAGTGAAGCTTCTCTGACAGAGCTGAGCTGTCCTCTCAAAGACACCAGCACAAAATACTTAGAAGGTCTATGACTGACCTCCCTAGCATTTGGGACTTTTGAACAAGTTTATAATATCAGGTATGAATTCCTTACTAAAAATTCCCTCAGAAAATGGTGATTACCCCATAACAGTCATGCCACCATTACACCAGCAGGTATATTTTGCCTGACGAGCTGGTAGCATAGTACTGAGGATCCATAGCTAAATAAGACTGTTGATGGCTTTTCTCTCCCAGCAGCCTTTTTAATAGTAATTTCTTCAAGACTTAGTGAAAACAGCATCTGAAAAACATGTATCTTTTGTCATATTCTTTATCATCTCTCCTTTTCATATCTAGTTTGTTTGTTTGTTTGCTTATTTTTTTGTTTTTGGAGGTAAGGTTTCACTCTAGCCCAGCCTGACCTATGTAGTTAGTTTCAGAGTAGCTTCAAACTCACAGCAGTCCAACTATCTGCCTTCATATATATTTTTAAACCAATTTGAGATAACTTATAAATAGTAAATACATTATATTTTTAAATCCCCAACTCTATGAAAGCGAGAGGTCTTATCTTGGATGTGCGATTAAGAAGAGGATACGGCCTTCATATCATGGCATCAGGGGAAACTTTCTCATACCTGAAGTAGTGAATGCTTTCCCTGCCTAGTGTCCTATTTGCTGTTGTTTTTGTTGGTTTTGCTTGTGAGTTTAGTGCCTGTGCCCCTGCAGCACTCCACGTGCTGACCTGTGGTCTCCAGAGCTGGTGTCCTGCTCTTTCACTCTCTGCCCATACTTGTTTGAGCCGGGAACTTGCTATTGTTTGCCATGAGCTCCTGGGAATACCCGTCTGTGCCCCCCATGGGACTGGACTTAGAGGTGCATGTGGCCACAGTTTAGGTGGGTTCCGGGGTTAGAACTCAGGGCTTCATGCTTGTGTAGAAAGCACACTTAACCAGTGAGCCTCTCTCCAGCTCAATAGAAAGAACTAATATGTCAATACATGCAAAACCACTCCAAGTAATATCATTTTTGCTTCCACCAACAAATGTAACTTAGAGAATTGAGGAACAGAAAAAGCACCTTCTCTGTTTGCTCTTGTTTCTGTTCCCATGTGTCCTCTTCCAATGACCCTTTCCCCTTAGAGTGCTGCTCTGACCTGGTGTCTTTTGGTAGGTCCGCTAGCAACAAGCTCTACTTCATGTGAGAGTCTTGATTTTCTCCTCATTCCCAAATATTTCAGAGTGAAGAATTCTCAGTTAAAAGCTCTTTCACCATGTGAAAAATGCTGTGTCATTTCCTTCTGGGATCCATGGTTTTTGGTGATACAGGTGTTATTTGAATTGCTTTTCCCTGTTGATAAGGTGTTATTTTTCTCTGGTTTCACAAGTTTGCTTGTTTTTTGTTTTGTTTTGTTTTCCTCAAGATAAGGTCACGCTCACACTGACCTGGAATTCACCATGTAGTCTCAGGCTCAGGATGACCTCAAACTCACAGTGATCTCAGCCTCTTGAGTGGTGGGATTAAAAACATGTGCCACCATGCTCAACAATTTTAATTGTTGTATTTTACCATGGATTTCTATTTATTCTGTTTAGAGAACACTCATTCTTGAGTCTATAGGCTTGTGTCTGCCAAATTTGGGGCGTGTTCAGCTATTCATTTTATCTAGAAATGTTTCAGCCTCGCCTTTTTCCTCCTTTTCTGCCTTAATTCTGATGATGGATTATATCTTTTCATAGTTCTTCTGCAATGGGCTGATGGAACCCCAACATATGAAAAATATAAGGAGCTTTTTAAAATTCTAAATTATACTTAGAAGCCTTAAAAGTGATGGTCCAGAGTAATAAATCTTAAAAAAAAAAAAAAAAAAACAGCTTAAGTCCAGGCTGGCTCCAATTCACAACAATCCTCCTACCTCAGCTTCCTGAGTTTTTGGATTAAAGGCATGAGCCATCACACCTGGCATTAGATAGTAATAAATCTTAACGACAATATGATGTGGTTAAAACATGAGCTATGTTGTAGTGATGCACTGGCATGACTTCAACTTTGTGCAAGTTAAATGACACGCTAGTAGTGAGGAGGCTGTTCAGGTTGAAGCTGGGTAGCAGGTTCTAGCAAGATAGCGTGGTAGAAGCACAGATTTGCTCTTTCCTTCTTTACTGAGCAGTTGTACCATTCTAAATCCATAACATCATCTTTTGAAAAAAAATTTTATTTATTTATTTGCAAGCAGAGGGAAGCAGGGAAACAGATTGGAGGGGAGAGCATGGCCAGGACCTCTAGCTGCTACAAATGAACTCCAGACGCATGCGCCACCTTGTGCATCTGGCCTTACATGGGTACTGGGGACTCAAACCTGAGTCGTTAAGCTTTGCGGGCAAGTGCCTTAACAGTTGAACCATCTCTCCAGCTCATGAAATCACCTTTGTAATGACAGCAGGTAACCAAGGCCCCCTGGCTGGTTTACTTGAAGTAGGCTCACTGCTATGTTCTCCCCCCCCCCCCCCCGCAAGGATCTGTGTCACCCCTCAGAATTAAGGGGAGTAAATAGGATACATTTTTATTTCTTAGACAGAGATTCACTCTGTCCCAAGCCAACCTTGAGTTCCTGGCCATCCTCCTGCCTCAAGACAGGAAACATTTACTGGATAGCTTCTATTTTGCAGGCTTTTTATAAATTTCATTTAAATTGTGTATTACCAAAAAATGCAATTGTATATTCTAAATAGACTGAATTTTATTTTTCAATAAAGCTATTTTTAAAAATATTTTTATCTATTTGCAAGCAGAGAGAGAGAGACAGAGAGAAAATGGGCGCCCTAGGGCCTCCAGCCACTGCAAAGGAGCAACAGATGCATGTGCTACTTTACGCTTCTGGCTTTGTGTGGGCACTGAGGAAATCAAACTTGGTTTTGCAAGGAGAGCACCTTCACGGCTGAGATATCTCTCCAGTCAAATAAAGCTATTTTTTTTGGGGGGGGTAATTTTTTTTAATTTTATTGTTTTTATTATTTTATTATTAGATACACTTAATAAGGGAATAATGCATTGATGTCTCCACTTCCCCTATTTCCCTCTTCCCTGTCCCTGGTCAGTTGGATATCCTTCTCCGTGGGCAGTCTATCAGTCCATGGGGTAGGGGGTTGTGAACATCCTAGGAGTTAACCCAATTCCGCCCCCCTTTGCAAGTTGGTTCTGAGGTGGGTAATGTCTCTGGATATTCTCCCCCACCATGACTTAAAGCTATTTTTAAAAAGCAGTTAGGATGCTTGCCTTCAAAGCATAACAACCCAGGTTTGATTCCCCAGTACCCACATAAAGCCAGATGCACAAAATGGTGCATGCATCTTGAGTTCATTTGCAGCGGCTGGAGGCCATGGTGCACCTATTCTCTCTGTCTCTCTTATCTATATCTCTCTCTCTGCTTATGAATAAATAATATTTATGAACTTTGAAAAAATGTAGTTTCCTTAGTTTCTATTGCTTTTTTTTAATGGGAAATCTCTCATTAAAGGAGAATATACCTTAAGTTCAATTATCACGGCTTTTTTATGTACTGTTTACACCTTATTTGTTTTTTGAATCTTTTTATTTATTTGAGAGAGAGAGAAACAGGCACACCAGGGACTCTTATTGCTACAAATGAACTCAGAAGCATGTGTCACTTTGGGCATCTGGCTCTATGTAGGTGGCTAGGGAATTAGGCCAGGTTGGCAGACTTTACAAGCAAGAACCTTAAACCACTGAGCCATCTTCCCAGCCCACGTTTACATTTTAGAGGTATGTTGACTCTGAGGAAAGAAATACCTAAAAGCTAAAGTGATCCATAATTAAAGCTGCTATATTGGCGTAAGTTCCTAAGGCAATATTCATCTTTTATTTTAGTCATGTTGGAAGCCTCTGCAGAAAACGTTTTGCAGCAGGACTTCTGCCATGCTATCAAAGTGGGAGTGAAGCACACCCAGCAAATAATCCAGGGCATCCAGCAATTGGTCAAAGAAATCGGTATTACCAAGAGGACGCCTCAGAAGATATTTACCCCTTCATCAGAGATTGTGAATCAAGCTCATAAGTAAGAACACTGTACACATTAGTTTCCTCTAAGGAAATGTACTGTCCATGGAATTAACAGCACTTTTCTGTTTTAAGTCATTGCCATAGATGTGTCTTAATACCTACCTGCAGAAGGATCAGTAGCATAAACTATCCAAGCATAAGTTTAAATCTCAAGAGAAAGGGAAAACATTGGCTGCTCACAATTCAGATTATTCTTATTATCTATGTCCAGGAAAGCAAGAATAAAACACAAGATATTTAACTATCTCAGAAGACTATTGAATTCTCAAAAAGAAATCAGTTATAACCACCAGTGTCTGCCTGGTGCTTAGCATCATGGCAGGTGCTCAGCAAATATGAATAAGTCTAAGTGGGAATCAAGTGAACAATTAAGAGGAAAGGAGGACATAGTACCATGTAAATAATTTGCCTCCAATGGTAGAACTTTGTGTTCTGTATCATAAGGACAAAATATTTTGCAGTGACAAACAGCACATAGGTGTTTTTTTTACAAATGTTTATTTGTAGATATTACCATTGAATATCCTCATATTTCACATATGATTTGCTAACATTTATTTTACATTTACAATAGAATCGCCATGGAGAAACTTTATGCAGTTTTTACAAACTATGAACATGATAAAGTAAGTATACCTGACATTTGTCTTATGTAATTGTTCTAAGATTACATTGTCGTAACTAATATGTTTATGAAAGTACTTTTGTCTTTGATTGGCTGGTTGGTTTTGAGACAGGCTGTCATGTATCCCATGCTGGCCTCAAGGTGTGCCTGATGGTGCCTTGAGCTAATGCTTCTACTGACTCTTCCTCCCCAGTGCTGAGATTACAGGCAAGTACCACCATGCCCACCAGTTTTATGTGGTGCTGGGGACCAAACCAAGAGCCTCAGGCACGAAAAGTGTGCTCTACCAACTGAGCTACTGCCTCGCTCTAGTCCCGTTTTTATTTTTAAAAATCTTTAAGCAGGGCTGGGGAGGCAGCAGTGGTAGAGCATAAGTAAATCTCTAATGAAAAGCTGGGTAGCTGGGCACAGTGGTAAACGCCTTTAGTCCTATCCCTCTAGTAGGAGGTTCTCCATGAGTTAAGGCCAGCCTGGGGCTGAGTGAGTTGCAGATCCTGCAACTTGGATAAAAAACTTGAAAACAGAACAAAACAAAAAAATGTTGAGTAGCTCGGTATGGTGGTACATGCTCTTGAGGTAGGAGGATCACTGCAAGTTCAAGACTACCCTGAGACCACATAGTGAATTCCAGGTCAGCCTGGACTAAGACCCTACCTCAAAACAACAACAAAGGGGTAAAAGCCTACTTACCCGTTTGCTTTTTTTTTTTTTTTTTTTTTGAGGTAGAGTCTCGCTCTAGCCCAGGCTGACCTGGAATTTACTGTGTAGTCTCAGGGTGGCCTTGAACTCACGGCGATCCTTCTACCTCTGCCTCCCGAGGGCTGGGATTAAAGGCGTGCGCCACCACGCCCAGCCCCATTTACTTTTTTATTCTTTTAATTAAGTTTTAAGGAAATGTGCAAACATATTTGAATGAATTAAATGAAAGTCTTTTTTTTTTTTTGGCTTGTGTATGTAATGTGAATGGTGTGGTGTGCACACGCACAGTGATTTTGAGTGTGCACACAAGAGCACAGATACGCACATCCTATGCACACGTGTTTGGAGGCCAGAGGGTGTCATCTTCTACCCCTCCCTTTACCTTGTTCTGAGACAGAGACCCTCACTGCTCAGATTGCTGGCCCCAGCCCCAGTGCTTCTCCAGTCTACCTCCCATAGGATTGGTGGTACAGGCTTGCTTTTTAATGTGATGCTGGGGATTGAACGCGGGCTGTCACAGACCCTCATGCTTGTGCTTACATGCTGAGCCATTTCCAGTCCCAGATTCTTACAAATCATGTTTTCATCTTTTCAAGAGTGTGACCATTAGATAAATCTGTGTGGTCTTACATTGTCTTAATTATATAATAATTAAAAATAGAAATGTGAAGTCATGTTTTTATTAACCTCAACTTTATTTTAGATTTCCAGAGATGAAGCTGTTAACAAAATAAGATTAGACACAGAGGAACAACTGAAAGGTGAATTCTAATTTTATATGTAAAATGTTGAAAGAAAATGATAGAGTTTTATAATGGGGATAGGACTTTGAAGAAATAAGTTATTCTCAGTGTTTCTCAATTTTATCTTAAATACACTTATAGTAATGATACATCAGGTGATATGGGGTTTTATTATTTTGGGGATGTTCACAGACACAAACCCCAAACCTTAGCTTGTGTCTGCTTTTAAACAAACAAACAAAAAAAAATTGGATAAACCAGGCTGAGAAAGATGATTATTAAATCATTATATTTATTTGAAGTCAGGAGAGGGGAGGGAGGGTCTGTGGACCAAGGAAGGGGGAATAGGAGCACCACGTAATCTAAATACTCACTGGCCCAGGGGAAGAATCTATGGGCCAAGGGGAAAACAAAAATCCTTTCCCACCCTGGCAGCAGCCTTAGGAGGAGGAATGGCAGGGGATGTCAGTCTGAGAGCCAGAGGGTGAGGACACATCCACACTGACCAGGGGCCCAGGGATCCTTTCCTACCCTTTCCTCCCCAGCAGGAACTTCCAGAGTGGGAAGGACAAAACCTCAGTTGCTGATGGTAAAAAAAACCCACCAAGGGCTGGAGAGTTGGCTCAGCGGTTAAGGCACTTGCCTCCAGTGCCTAAGGCCCCGGGTTCGATTCCCCAGGATCCACATAAACCAGACCCACAAGGTGGTGGC